>CM060612.1:30070066-30150066 GCA_030578255.1 Tiaroga cobitis
GCTTAATAATAATGTTAATCGATGTTGTTTTGTTTGTCTTGTATTCAGAGAGTCAGCCGTTAGTGTTTTGTTTGTTTTTTAGCGACGCACGAGTCAGTGTTTGGCGGTTAATTCTGTGGGGTTTTTTTCTTTTCAGGCGCGCGCACCGGTGTGATGGCGACCGCACGTCTCCGGTATTTTTTGCATCTGTCCATCGATTGTGAATAAATAAGCTATATAAATCAGACATGGCAGGCCATCAGGGATCAGTGTTCCTCCGATACTCCTTCCCGGTTCTGCTGCTTCTGAGCAGAGCTTTACCGAACCGGACCAGCAGCATCCGTGATGCCCAATACAGGAATAATGACACCAATAAAGACTCCAAGCATATACCAAATCTACAGGACAACAGCACTACTGTAAGATGGTGGCGTGTTTTGGGTGAAGTCGGGCCGCTGTGTGCATACCGCATTCTTGAGGAAGGTGACCCGGGGCGTTTGTGTTTCCGCTATACGCGAGCGGACTTCCGGTGCACCGGCGCTACCTGTCGACAGGTGAGCTCACCTAACCGACAGCTAACGGCGAATATCCTGTCCAACGGAAGTGTGTTTGTTCAGTGGACCGCTCAGGCTAGCCCCGCTCACGGGCCTGCGGGCGGCTTCCGGCTCAGTTGCTGGTGGAACGGCAGCTACACGCAGTTCGAATGCGCCGGCGTGCATTTAGGCAGCAGCTGCCGCGATTATTTACTCACCGAGCTGCACGCTAACGTGCCGTACCGCCTCTGCGTGCGGCCCTACGCCATCGACCGGGCCGAAGCCTGCGTGGAGTTCAGCCTCGAGCCCAGCGGGATGCAGGACATCGTTATCGCCATGACAACAGTGGGCGGAGCCATCTGCGTGATGCTGGTCATCATTTGCCTGCTGGTGGCGTACATCACCGAAAACATCATGAACCCGACGGCGCAGCACACGCTCACAGCACAGCACTCGCACAGATCGCACCTGCACACACACCTGTGAAGAGAAACATCGTTATCGTCGTCGCACAAACACACACCTTACAGCTCAGGATCGGAAACGAAGTGCAGAATTAATGTAGAAAGAGACGCAGTTCCGCAGAGCTCTACTTACACACAGGCTGTGTTCGGAATGGAGGACTTACCTACTATTGACTGAGTAATGCGCGGTATACACCGCTAACTGTGTACGTTTATTCTTAAATAGTACGCAATAGTACACCGTCCACCCAGCTAATAAATTTATGTCCAAAAAAAGGTTATGGGAACAGTGATCTGCAACGTTTCTAATGTGTTAGAATGTTTTTTAAAGGGTTACGATAATGTTAGTATAATAACGTTTACTTGTAAAATTCGTTAACATTAAGCAAATATCAAAAATATCATAACAATGTTCCAAAAATGTCGTTCTAAGGATGTTTTCTCTCAACGTTATGAGAATGTTCATCAAGTAAAAACAACATCATAATGATGTTTCAAGAGCTTTGAAAAAAAAACTAAGAACGTTGTACTTCAACATGTACGCAGCCTTCACCAAACGTTATTTTGCATGTTTGAGTGTAATTTAAAATTTTGCCAGTTCAATCGAATAATGAGTTGAGAAAGAAATTTTAAAGTTCACAACTCAAATTGTGAGGTGAAGTCAAACGCAGTGCATTGTGGGGTACAGTACACTTCAGCAAAAGTAGAAATACTGCTGTTCCGAACATACCCACACTATACGACAAGCTTTTTTCCTGTGTTTATGTGTGTTTTCATCTATAGTCTCGTTTAATAATCGCGTTTACCAAAAAACTGTGCACTCACTGATATTTAGACTGATAGCTATCAATATTTGTTTTAGAAATGCAAGTCAATAAATGGGTAACTGCATATGATGGCTTTGTGTGCGGTGATAATGAAGTTTAAGTGATTGACTGTAGTGGAAGAAAAGCTGTAATTTTGTACTCTAATGTTCCCAATAATAATTTACAGTATGCCTTAACTTTACACAACTCTTTAATTCTGAGTTAGTGATGTGAGTTTGTAATGTTCATGAAACAAAGACCCTGACTGGCTGAACAGTCGTTTCAATACTGTGCTTTCTCTCTGTAATTCAAAACTTTTGTGTCAATAAATGAGGGGTGAATTTAATAAACAGTTTTATTGTTTTTTTTTTAATTTCCCAAAATAAACATACTAATATACACAAATTACACTGTCATTATCCACTAGCAAAAGGAAGTTTTGAAAACTGAAGAAATTTCTATTTAGACGAGAAACCTTAAACCATGTTAATTTTGGAACAGCTCTCTCACAGTGAGATTCTGGTGTGACGTCTATGATTTTATCAAATGTTATGTGAATCCTAACTTTAAATTTATATATAGAAATTTAAATTTTGGTTTTCATGAATGTGAAAAGAAAAGTGATATATTTATTTTATAAACCATATTTTTCTGTATGCTAAATTTCACATTCACAAATGTAAATTTTCTAAATACAATCCTCCTTTTTAAAGATTTACACTTGAAATGAAAATGATTCTATTGAGTTCTCTAAAAACTAAAAACGCTGGCTGTGTTTAAGGACTTGGCCTGGAGTATTGCGATTGCGTTATGTTATGACAATGACGATAATTGTTGTTAAATGTTTTTTTTTTTTTCATTTCTTCAAGTATTTAATAAAAATACTATTTTATTTTTGGGGGAAATAAGACATGTGAAAGGAGCGTTTTAGTATCCGCGTGATATTCGTTATTTTGATAGAGACAGAGCGCGCGTCATAATCTGAAGCCACGCCCACCGGGAAAACAATCCAGCCGTCTCCTTTGACTTTGCATTGTGAAACTGGATCCGTGTCATTTCTGACTTATAACATAAAAAACAAAACAATGTCTAAAAGCTGCTATGACAAGGTGTACAGCAAACAAGCTAAAAAAAACAGAAATCAGTTTTTACAAGCTGTCAATCCCAAAAAAACGAGCGTTTAAGGACACAATTGGAGACCGGCTGGAATGAATGGGTAAACTGTGGGATCCTGACACTCAGTATGCACTAAAAATACACTACGTGTCCAGTAAACATAGTCACTGGAAAGTCAAATATCCAAATGTCAGTTTTATATATTATATTTCTGTAAACTAGCCTATCCTGTCGCCGAGTTAGTTCTCAGAGTAATGACACTCTGTCTGTATTCACTTTTGACACTTAAAGGGTTAATTCATCCAAAAATGTAAATTCATTCATTACTTGCCCTCATGTACGTCGTTCACAGTCTATGCTTTCAAGCCTCAGAAGTCCATGTGACCCCAGAGATTTAACCCCATTTTAATGAAGTGACGTGGGAGTTTTTTCCACTTTGTGTAAACTCTCTTTTTTGGGGGTCGACAGATTATAAAAACTTATTTCTGGGTTGTTTAGCTTGTTTGCTGTACACCTTGTCACATAGCAGCTTTTAGATATTGTTTTGTTTTTTGTTATAAGTCATAAATGACGAGGCGGCAGCTTCACACAATCCAGACTCAATGGAGACGGTTGGATTGTTTTCCCCATGGGGCGTGGCCTAAATGCGCTCTGTCTCTATTGGCTTTGGTGAGGCTCCGCCCACTCCCCTCCCCCTATTGTGACCATGATTGTGACGCATGCCTGACAGCTGCGCAGCTCCGCCGCCATTTTCTTCCCCTCAGCGGACCCGAGTAGAGCTGTCGAACCGAGCTCCCCCTCAAACCCGTTATACTCTCACCGGGCTTTAGATCGCGATGCCGGCCCACCCGTTGCGTGTCGCGGTCGTGTGCTCCAGCAACCAGAACCGCAGCATGGAAGCGCACAACATCCTGAGGTAACAACGAGAAAAAACCAGCCGAACCCAACCGAACTTGAGCCGGTTTCTTCATTATTTCGTCGTTCTGTATTTTCACACGGTCCAAAAGCGGATCGGAATCGAACCGGGCCGGTCAGATCGCGAGAAACGAACCGAGGGGGCTCGAGAGGATCATTACATAAACATATTTCACATTTACGCTAGTTTTTTTTTTTTTTTTACATAAAGAAACGCGTTGAGCAACACGGAAGCAGATGAAGATCGTCTAAAAGAGTACAATTAAAAAAAAATAACGTTCTGTAATAAAGTAGTCAGACCAACTAGATTATAAAAGACTTTTATTTTTTTATATTTGTAATAATGGTTCCCTCACAAAAACGCAGTACCCTGGTGGTACATCAGATGGTAATACCATGGTACTACTGATCCATTTCCACATTTATATACCATGGTAATTCGTGGTATTTCAAATAATAATACCACAGTACATGTCCTAAATCCATGCTAGCGTTTTGTTAGCCAGATAAAATTAGATTATCTCATTTTAGAAAATGGGAAATCTCAGGTGAGTAGTGCTATATTCAGTGGCTGGTTGTAAACGGCTTAAGACTAGTTTTTTTTTTTTTTTTAACTAGTCTTAAGCCGTCTAAATCTAAATTTATTCAAGACTGGTCATAATTTTATTAAGTCAGTTACTTAAAGGTAGAATTCCTATTCAAATTAGACCACAGACTAGTTAGCGACACGATCTAGGCTAGTTGACGCTAGGTTTATCCAGGTGAGGTAAGTCTCCTCTGGTTGAACAGGTGTTCTCACGTGTGTGTGTGTGTGTGTTTGCTGTTCTGCTCTCCTGTGGTTTCTCACTGTCTCTCTGTTATTCCTACAGCAAGCGAGGGTTCGATGTGCGTTCCTTCGGCACAGGAACCCACGTGAAACTCCCGGGACCCGCTCCGGACAAACCCAACATTTATGACTTCAAAACCACTTATGAGCAGATGTACAACGACCTGGTCCGTAAAGACAAGGAACTGTATCCCTAGCACACACACCTGACACACACCTGACAGGAAGATCCATCATCGCAACACTGACCCAGCTTAACATGACTCGCACACCGGGTTAAAAGAGTCCACTGTGGGCGCCAGTATAGTTATGGTTATAGTTATGATTATTGAACGGCCCTTTATCTTAGGAACTCCAATATAATGCATGGGTTAAAGCGCAAGAACCTCAGTCCTGTTTTAACTGATAAGTGACTTCTCTCCTGAACTCCATGTGAAATATAATCCTCACACTTGTCCAGTGACGTGCCTTTGATCAGTTGCTGGTTCCCTGGGAACCGAACCCGTGACTCTTGAAGGGACATTACAGGTACAGTTCATCATTCACTCGCTCCAAAGCTCTGCGTCTGTCCTTCTGTGGAACATTAATACGGTATTCTGAAGACCGCCAGTGGGGTCCAAGGTTCCCAACATTCCTCAAAGTATCTCCTTTAGTGTTCTCCAGAAGGAAGTGTGTCGCCGAGACGTGGAGCGACGCGAGTAAAGCAACGCCCTTAAAGGGTTAATTCACCCAGACATGTCAGTTCTCTCATTAATCACTCTTGGCGTTCAGTCTACCATGTGACTCAGTGATTTAACCCCAGTTTAATGAAGAGATGTCGTGGATGCTTTCTTTGCGCAAAAAAACATAATATACCACTTTTTTTTATTGTTACTAAATATGAATCTGCCGCTAGTTCACGAGAGCATCATGACCCATGTGTTGTTGACACCAGCAGATGATGCGTGAACGTGTGTGTTATATTTTGTAAATAAAGTGTTTTTGCACACGCGCCGCTTCATGAACGCACTGGAGTCCGTCTCACGAGGTCTATCTCTCTAGAGCGAGTGTGGTAGTTGCGTAGCTGTCAATGGAGAGACAGAAAGCTCTTCAATTTCATCAAAAAGATCTTTAATTTGTGTTCCTAAGAAAGTCTCACGGGTTTGAAACGACACGAGTGATTGATAGAACTGACATGTTTGGGTGAATTAACCCTTTAAGGGTCTTCCTTTACTCGTGTCGCTCCGTATTTGCGACACACTTCCTTCTGGAGAACACTAAAGGAGATACTTCGAGGAATGTTGGGAACCACACATTGGACCCCATTGACGTTCTTCAGAATACCGTGTTTTAATGTTCCACAGAAGGACATGGATGATTATATTTTGGTGAACTGTACCTTTAAATCCACCTATTAATTTTTATTGCACACAGGAAAATGCATCCCAATTCATTGCCCGAGTTCACCTCACACGTGTAGTACAGTACACGTCCTCTGGGGTCATTACTGGCGCTCTACTCATCATTCGTGATGAGCTGTTGGTTCATTGGCTTCACGTGAAAGCACACACAGGTTCACACACAGATTTATTCCTCTGGCGTGTCACTGGAAGCTGTTCGATGATCTCGGCGACGTGTTTAAGCAGAAAAGATAAAAACTGAACCACAGGATTCCCATGAAGTCGAGCCGGGAGAATCTGACTAATATAAACTCTTCTGCTGTGTAAAGTATAGTTATTTAAACCCATCAAACGTGTTCGGAAAGCTCTAGCTGTCGTTCCTCTGAAGCGTCGAGACGAGTGCTGAAGAGTTCAGTCAGAACATCTGTGGCTTGAGACGGTGTGTGTGGCAGCCAGTGTTTCTCAAGCACTTTATAGATTTGTCTTTTCTACAGGTGCTTTTTGTCTCGTTTAAACGCAAGTGAAAAGTCTAGTGCCGTGAGATGAAATGCACGTGTTCCAGATCCAGGCTCAACGTCTGATGCAGTCGTGCTGTTAGAGTCTGCTCCTCACAGCTTTAACCAGACGAGACACTTGCTTTGCAGTGCAGACGTGTTTACACATGCTGAGTGATGAAATGGCCGAAAAAGCTCAAGATTTGCTTTTTTTTTTTTAATGTTTTATAGAAAATAAGAATTTTCCTGAAACTGGATTTGCACTAAAAAAAAATAACTAGCTAACTAACTGAATAACTAACAGTTTACTTTTATAGTGAATTTCTCTAGACTTCAGGAAGAGTAGCAGTGCAAACATAACCTTTTTCTTTTTATGAGAGTTTACATGAATGATGACTTATTTATTTTGTTTTCCAGATGTCATTTCTGTTTGAACACCAGTTATGAATGCATACATTCTGTCCCTCGCATTGTTTTATTCACACAATAAAATTAAGTTGATTCCTCCCATTTTGAAATGAATTTGTTAAGAATATGTAACTGTACAGTGGCACAGAAGTGATTGCACAGGTTGACCAGCAGATGGTGCTAGTGAGCAAGTTTCCACTGTTTTAACCCTTTGTGAGCAGTTTGATCTGATGTGAGTGTGTTGGTGTCTCATTTTTGTCTTCCTTGACCGCTGATCCTCCTCAGATACACACAGAATGGCATCTTGCACATGTTAGACCGCAACAAGCGCATTAAGTCACGCCCCGAACGCTTCCAGAGCTGCAAAGACCAGTTTGACCTGGTGATCACCTGTGAGGAGCGCGTGTACGACCAGGTGCTGGAGGGTGAGGAGCACGTCTGCTGTTGAGTTACGCACCGGCTCGAGCCGCACAATAACCCCTCGTCTCTTTCAGACCTGAACTCGCGCGAGCAGGAGACCTTCCAGCCGGTGCACGTCATCAACGTGGACATCCAGGACAACCACGAGGAGGCCACGCTGGGAGCCTTCCTCATCTGTGAGCTCTGCCAGTGTGTGAGTAAAGTCCAGGCCGTAACCTGAGAGCTCACACAACCATCCTCAATATAACCGTTCACAACACCGCTGTGACCATAACAGCACAGAAGCAATATCGCTGCAATCATGTTCAGAACGTTTTTTTTTTAAGCTGATGAACAAAAACATTGACAACCTATCAGAATCCATCCTGCTTTAAAGAGCTTGAGAGTTTAGAGCGCCAGACGACAAAACTGCAGCGCTTATAATAAACGGTGATATTCCTCAGTGTGGATGCTAATATAGTTATTGTTATAGTTATCGTCTGCTGGTGTAAACACTAATATAGTTATCGTTATAGTTATCGTCCGCTGGTGTGAACACTAATATAGTTATCGTCTGCTGGTGTGAACACTAATATAGTTATCGTTATAGTTATCGTCCGCTGGTGTGAACGCTAATATAGTTATTGTTATAGTTATCGTCCGCTGGTGTGAACACTAATATAGTTATCATTGTAGTTATCGTCCGCTGGTGTGAACACTAATATAGTTATCGTTATAGTTATCGTCCGCTGGTGTGAACACTAATATAGTTATTGTTATAGTTATCGTCCGCTGGTGTGAACACTAATATAGTTATCGTCTGCTGGTGTGAACACTAATATAGTTATCGTTATAGTTATCGTCCGCTGGTGTGAACACTAATATAGTTATCGTTATAGTTATCGTCCGCTGGTGTGAACACTAATATAGTTATTGTTATAGTTATCGTCCGCTGGTGTGAACACTAATATAGTTATCGTCTGCTGGTGTGAACACTAATATAGTTATCGTTATAGTTATCGTCCGCTGGTGTGAACACTAATATAGTTATCGTTATAGTTATCGTCCGCTGGTGTGAACACTAATATAGTTATAGTTATCGTCTGCTGGTGTGAACACTAATATCGTTATAGTTATCGTCCGCTGGTGTGAACACTAATATAGTTATCGTCCGCAGGTGTGAACACTAATATAGTTATCGTTATCGTCCGCTGGTGTGAACACTAATATAGTTATCGTTATAGTTATCGTCCGCTGGTGTGAACACTAATATAGTTATCGTCTGCTGGTGTGAACACTAATATAGTTATCGTTATAGTTATCGTCCGCTGGTGTGAACACTAATATAGTTATCGTTATAGTTATCGTCCGCTGGTGTGAACACTAATATAGTTATAGTTATCGTCTGCTGGTGTGAACACTAATATCGTTATAGTTATCGTCCGCTGGTGTGAACACTAATATAGTTATCGTCCGCAGGTGTGAACACTAATATAGTTATCGTTATCGTCCGCTGGTGTGAACACTAATATAGTTATCGTTATAGTTATCGTCTGCTGGTGTGGACACTAATATAGTTATCGTTATAGTTATCGTCCGCTGGTGTAAACACTAATATCGTTATAGTTATCGTCCGCTGGTGTGAACACTAATATAGTTATCGTTATAGTTATCGTCCGCTGGTGTGAACACTAATATAGTTATCGTCATAGTTATCGTCCGCTGGTGTAAACACTAATATAGTTATCGTTATAGTTACCGTCCGCTGGTGTGGACGCTAATATAGTTATCGTTATAGTTACTGTCCGCTGGTGTGGACGCTAATATAGTTATCGTTATAGTTACCGTCCGCTGGTGTGGACGCTAATATAGTTATCGTTATAGTTATCCGCTGGTGTGGACGCTAATATAGTTATCCGCTGGTGTGAACACTAATATAGTTGTCGTTATAGTTATCGTGCGCTGGTGTGAACACTAATATAGTTATCGTTATAGTTATCGTCAGCTGGTGTGAACACTAATATAGTTGTCGTTATAGTTATCGTCCGCTGGTGTGAACACTAATATAGTTATCGTCAGCTGGTGTGAACACTAATATAGTTGTCGTTATAGTTATCGTCAGCTGGTGTGAACACTAATATAGTTGTCGTTATAGTTATCGTCAGCTGGTGTGAACACTAATATAGTTATCGTATAGTTATCGTCAGCTGGTGTGAACACTAATATAGTTGTCGTTATAGTTATCGTCCGCTGGTGTGAACACTAATATAGTTATCGTCAGCTGGTGTGAACACTAATATAGTTGTCGTTATAGTTATCGTCAGCTGGTGTGAACACTAATATAGTTGTCGTTATAGTTATCGTCAGCTGGTGTGAACACTAATATAGTTATCGTTATAGTTATCGTCAGCTGGTGTGAACACTAACATAGTTATCGTTATAGTTATCGTCCGCTGGTGTGAACACTAATATAGTTGTCGTTATAGTTATCGTCAGCTGGTGTGAACACTAATATAGTTGTCGTTATAGTTATCGTCCGCTGGTGTGGACACTAATATAGTTATCGTTATAGTTATCGTCCGCTGGTGTGAACACTAATATAGTTATCGTTATAGTTATCGTCCGCTGGTGTGAACACTAATATAGTTATCGTTATAGTTATCGTCCGCTGGTGTGAACACTAATATAGTTATCGCTATAGTTATCGTCCGCTGGTGTTAACACTAATATAGTTATCGTTATAGTTATCGTCCGCTGGTGTGAACACTAATATAGTTATCGTTATAGTTATCGTCCGCTGGTGTGAACACTAATATAGTTATCGTTATAGTTATCGTCCGCTGGTGTGTGTTTGCAATTAGCACAACGTTTCTGTAAGAATACTGTAAGATTTCATTCTTCCATATTCACATATTCTAATTTAGATAAAGGTTTACAAACAACATCGAGTAAACGATCACATTCAGGGTGACAGTAATTTCCACGTATTCGTTCAGCTCGTATGCTAATGTTGGTGCTTTCAGCTCGTATGCTAATGTTGGTGCGTTTAGCTCGTATGCTAATGTTGGTGCTAATGTTGGTGCGTTTAGCTCGTATGCTAATGTTGGTGCGTTCAGCTCGTATGCTAATGTTGGTGCGTTTAGCTCGTATGCTAATGTTGGTGCGTTCAGCTCGTATGCTAATGTTGGTGCGTTGAGCTCGTATGCTAATGTTGGTGCGTTTAGCTCGTATGCTAATGTTGGTGCGTTCAGCTCGTATGCTAATGTGGAATAACCCCTTGTTCCCTGTGTCAGATCCAGCACACCGACGACATGGAGAACGAGATCGACGAGCTTCTGCAGGAGTTCGAGGACAAGAGCCACCGGCCGTTCCTGCACACCGTCTGCTTCTACTGAACGCTCGCGGAGATCGGCCTCGCTCGTCTGTTTACCGCCAACACACACCTCAGTCCTGACCGAGAGCGGCACACACACGCGCCAGCCGGGAGTGTGTGCCTGCGCTGGAACGGACACCGCATCGGATCACGTTTAAAGATGTTTATTTAGAGGATGTAACGTTTAATAACTCTGGCCGACGGGACGTGATATACTTTTGGAGTTTCTCATGAATTTCTTTCCTCGTTATTTAAACATGGGATTTGATACCTATATTGAGTATATTTTGTTTGTTTTTTTCTTTAATTTTGTAAATGAAAGGATGATTGTGTAATCGTACCTGAAGCAGCCCAGAGTGCCTGAAATTATTCTTGTAAATATTGCGCTATAAATGAAAGAATGAATGAATAAAGCGTTGATGAGTCTCAGAGTTTGTGTCTCCAGGAAAGATGGTGAGTGATATCAGTGTTAAACATGTCTTAGCCATAAATAACATTTCAGTTCTAAGCATGTTGAAGTTTTTAAAAATGAGTATTTTGATCCACCATATCTCCTCTGTTCCCAAGCATTTCCATAATACAACACTTAATATAGAGGTGATTTGTTTTTCTTTCGTTTTTTATTTTTACATGTTTGTAAATATCAGTAAAGATTCACTCTGATGTGTTCAATTATTCATTTTATTTTAGCCATTTTACTCAAGGTTTTTAGTTTGTCCCTCAATTTATGGTCCACCCTTCTCTTTTTGACTACTTTACCTTTAAAAGAAAGTTGGAGAAATGACATGACATCACTTCTTCAGAGGGAAAGTGAGTGTCCTTCACCAGTGTGATCTTTAACTCCGCCCTGTTATGGGGAAAGTTGGATGAAAACTCCCAGTTTAAAGGCCATGCAGTTGTTCATCAGATTACACACGCTCTCTTGTGTTTCGCAGTGGCTGATTCTAGATCAGAGGATCCACCCTGTTATATCTTTACTGAACTTAGTTATGTTTCTATTCAAAGTTCTTTGGAAATCTTTTACATATTGTTTCTTATCTAAAACCAGTTCAAACTAAAGGAATGATGTAACTGGTTATGTCAGCAATAGGAAATCATACATCCATTCTTCATATCACTTGTCCATTCTGTTATTATTTTTCCCATTCTGTCATCAGTTTGTCTATCCTGTTAAGCAATTTAGTTTTTTACAATAATTTCATAAAACCAGCAAAAAAAAACGTATTAATAATTCACTGACAATTACAATTTTCTGGAAGATCAATATAACGCAGTACTTAAACAAAAAACAAAAAAACATTTTAGGCATTTGTATCTGAAAATGAAAAAAGATGCGTTAGTGAGAAAGTAAGTACAATTCATACATAATATTTTCTGATATTTTATTAACTGGTTTTAAAGGTACACGAGTTGTCTAATATAATGTACACAGCCCATAAATGACCATCATAAGTATGTGAAACTTCATTTTTCATATAGTAACAGGGTGGACATTTTTTATCCTCCATTTCATTTATTTTGCTTAATGTTGTACATCACCCTATCGTGACTACACAAAAATATCTTTTAAAAACTGAGTTTAATATTCCACATGATTGTATGATGGCAAAAAGGCACAGGAACGAGCCTTATATCGTGCGTTATTGTTGTGAACGGGCCTTAAATGTCCAGAATACCATGGTAATACGTTAAAAAACAAAGCTGTAATATCCATGTGGTGTAAAACATGGTATTACCACGGTATTCTCTTTGGCGTCGCGAGGCTCTGATATTCCAGATGAGCGTGACGCAGGAGTTCCTCATTAAGCTAATGGGCTGATCTGAGATCTGATACAGTAAAACTCCAGATCACTTACAGATCCGATCAGCGCGTCGCGATTCTGCTCTCCTGCCCGAGGCGTCGATCGCGCGGCCGACGCGCCGCAGGTGAGACATCTGATGCTCTTCATGACGCGTCGCGAACACACGCGAGGAAGATGATGAAGAGGAAGAGGATGATGATGTGTATCTGAGGAGGATTCGCTGCTGGAATGATCTACGATGATGGTCAATTATATCTCGATCTGTGTTGTTGTTGTTTGCGGAGTGCGATGAAGATGATGTTTATGTCCTGTGATGAAGATGTTCGCGATGTTTGGACTGTGATGAAGAGGATGTTTGCGGTGTGTGGATGAAGATGATGTTTATGGTGGCTGGAGCGGTTCTGGTGCTGGTAAGAAGACCTGTGTGAAGATTCTGCTGAGGAATATTACATAACTCTCTCTCACAGTGACTGCAGATCAACTTTATTACTAATTGTATGGTTTTCTGTGGAGAAACGTGTTGAAATGCATTTTTAAACGCTAAGCGCTGGGAAATGGCAGTAGTTTTGGTGTTTTCCAGGCCATCGTGTGTATGTCCGACATGAACGCGCTGCTGGACCGATTTCACAACTTCATCCTACCGCGCATGCGCGGACCCGAGCGCGTGTGTCACTGCACCTGCGGCAGGTAAGAAACACTTTAGTTTTATTCGCTTACTAGAGACACACATAACTAGATACAAATAAGGGGAATACAGCTTATTATTTAAATATTACATTTCAGATTTCCGATTTATTTTGAGGCGCGTCACATTTGCAGTCGCTCAGCGGAATTTCCCGGGGAAAATCCATTCATTCCAATGGGAATCCGAACGTTCGGGAGTTTCGCGGGAAAAGTTTCCCACGCAGATTTCTCTGTTGTCAGGTCACGTGATTTATGCTGCCTTCACGTGCAATAGGAAATTTCCTACTTCTCACTTCTGAAGTCGTGATTACAAGCGTATCCAGTTTCAGTTTTTTAATAAGGAAACTACCCAGATAGCACAAGTCTATTTGATGTGATATTTACATCTGCAAGACGTATTTTAAAGAGTGTTTGCTCATCTGCACGACGTCTATTGGACGTTTCCTGCCAGATGTAAAATAGACGTTTAGAAGATGTCTTTAAGATGTAATGATTTAGAATGCATGTTAAACTGACATCTTCTAAACGTCTATTTGACATCTGACAGGAAACGTCCAATAGACGTCTTGCAGATGAGCAAACACTCTTTAAAATACATCTTCCAGATGTAAATATCACATCAAATAGACTTGTGCTATCTGGGTAGTATTTACGATAATTCTGACGTAGTCGCGCGGAAGCTGCTTACAAATAAACCTTTACGATTGAGCAGTGCTTCATACATCGTTACGCTATTATTGACTAATAAACCCGTTTTGCCCTCGAAATTTCACTGGATTATCGCTAATGTGAGCGCACTTTCATGCTTAGATCAATTTTCTGTAACAACACAGATGTTACTTTAATTTAAGGGGCGTTTACACGACACCATTTTCAACTAAAAAACGGTAAACGTTTTTTCTGCTTTTTGGTCGTTCATTTACACAAGAACGGCGTTTTGGGGTCCTGAAAACGCAACCTTTTAAAAACAGGATTCAAAGTGCGCGTTTTTGAAAAAGAAAACGTTATCGTTTCCGTGTAAACTATAAAAACACGAATTTATGTAAACTGTGACGTCATTCACATGTTTATTACGTGTTCATTTTATAGGCGCTAGTGTTTCTTTACAGTGTGACATCGCCATCTACTGGCCTGACAGCAGAATACAGCGATTTTAGTCGTTTCACGGATCCGTGTGACCGAGGATCATTTTGACAATTTTTCGTCTGTAAGAGAAAAACGCTAAGGAAAAACTTTTTCCGTTTTTAGTACATTGTTGTCATGTAAACGCGCCCTAATTCAGGGAAAGTGACGCCTTCGCGCTAGTCATGATGGCTATAGGGTTGTTTCTAGGCTTGGATCATATATATTTGTTAGCTCAATCCTCGTACTGTACACTGCAGATAATGATCGCTGTTTTAACGCTAAAAGACCTACGATAAAGACCTGTTAGTAGCTTAACTGTAAGTTACTCTATACGGTGAAAAGCTGTAATCTAATGGGACATTTCATACAATTCTACTGTAACATGTTGTTAGATGGAAGTGAAACATTCGTCATCTTATAATTTACAGGTCAAAGTAACTTGACAGTAAAAGTTTTCCATTGAAATAACCTAATGATTCAGTTTGATCCTATCTTTCTCTTTGGGGAACCTAAAATGGTTCTTCTATGCAGAAACACCCGTTTGCAAGCTCTGAAGGGTTTTTTACGGTGTAGGAGTGTGTTTTTAGTAGAATGCTCTCCTCCTCGTGCAGGCATCTTGTGGAGCACGTGATCCCGTACGAGGCCTCGGTCTCCCTCGGCTCCTCGGCCGGCAGCAGCGTCAGCAAGCAGGAGCTGGATCTGGTGCTCGGGCTCCTGATGGGCTTCTGCATCAGCTGGATCCTGCTGTGGCTCGACGGAGCGCTTCACTGCGCACTGCGCTTCTGGAGGACCAGCAGAGCCTGCGGTGAGTGTGAGTGAGTGAGTAAGTGTCTGTGTGAGTGTGTTGTATGGTTGAAGATCGGAGTCACGCCGATATGGAGACAAGTCTGTTGTGGATCAGTGCCACATGTTCAGGGATTGGTTGTGGTCGTGTCTAGGCCCAGGTCCTCCATCTGATCTGGATACGGCCCGGATCCGGCTGACTACATCATGAGTTGTGGTCGTGTCTAGGCGCAGGTCCTCCATCTGATCTGGATACGGCCCGGATCCGGCTGACTACATCATGAGTTGTGGTCGTGTCTTGGCGCAGGTCCACCATCTGATCTGGATACGGCCCGGATACGGCTGATTACATCATGCGTTGTGGTCGTGTCTAGGCCCAGGTCCTCCATCTGATCTGTATACGGCCCGGATCCGGCTGACAACATCATGTGTTGTGGTCGTGTCTAGGCGCAGGTCCTCCATCTGATCTGGATATGGCCCGGATCCGGCTGACTACATCATGAGTTGTGGTCGTGTCTAGGCCCAGGTCCTCCATCTGATCTGGATACGGCCCGGATCCGGCTGACTACATCATGTGTTGTGGTCGTGTCTAGGCGCAGGTCCTCCATCTGATCTGGATACGGGCCGGATTTGACTGATTACATCATGTGTTGTGGTCGTGTATAGGCGCAGGTCCTCCATCTGATCTGGATAAGTAGGTCCTCCATCTGATCTGGATACGGCCCTGATCTGGCTGACTACATCATGCGTTGTGGTCGTGTCTAGGCGCAGGTCCTCCATCTGATCTGGATATGGCCCGGATCCGGCTGACTATCATGAGTTGTGGTCGTGTCTAGGCCCAGGTCCTCCATCTGATCTGGATACGGCCCGGATCCGACTGACTACATCATGTGTTGTGGTCGTGTCTAGGCGCAGGTCCTCCATCTGATCTGGATACGGGCTGGATCCGACTGATTACATCATGTGTTGTGGTCGTGTCTAGGCGCAGATCCTCCATCTGATCTGGATACGGGCTGGATCCGACTGATTACATCATGTGTTGTGGTCGTGTCTAGGCGCAGGTCCTCCATCTGATCTGGATACGGGCTGGATCCGACTGATTACATCATGTGTTGTGGTCGTGTCTAGGCGCAGATCCTCCATCTGATCTGGATACGGCCCGGATCCGACTGACTACATCATGTGTTGTGGTCGTGTCTAGGCGCAGGTCCTCCATCTGATCTGGATACGGGCTGGATCCGACTGATTACATCATGTGTTGTGGTCGTGTATAGGCGCAGATCCTCCATCTGATCTGGATACGTAGCTCCTCCATCTGATCTGGATACGGCCCTGATCCGGCTGACTACATCATGCGTTGTGGTCGTGTCTAGGCGCAGGTCCTCCACCTGATCTGGATACGGGCCGGATCCGGCTGACTACATAATGAGTTGTGGTCGTGTCTAGGCGCAGGTCCTCCATCTGATCTGGATACGGGCCGGATCCGACCGATTACATCATGTGTTGTGGTCGTGTATAGGCGCAGGTCCTCCATCAGATCTGGATACGGGCCGGATCCGACTGATTACATCATGTGTTGTGGTCGTGTATAGGCGCAGGTCCTCCATCTGATCTGGATACGGGCCGGATCCGGCTGACTACATCATGAGTTGTGGTCGTGTCTAGGCGCAGGTCCTCCATCTGATCTGGATACGGCCCGGATCCGGCTGACTACATCATGAGTTGTGGTCGTGTCTAGGCACAGGTCCTCCATCTGATCTGGATACGGCCCGGATCCGGCTGACTACATCATGTGTTGTGGTCGTGTCTAGGCGCAGGTCCTCCATCTGATCTGGATACGGCCCGGATCCGGCTGACTAAATGTGTTGTGGTCGTGTCTAGGCGCAGGTCCTCCATCTGATCTGGATACGGCCCGGATCCGACTGATTACATCATGTGTTGTGGTTGTGTCTAGGCGCAGGTCCTCCATCTGATCTGGATACGGCCCGGATCCGACTGATTACATTATGTGTTGTGGTTGTGTCTAGGCGCTGGTCCTCCATCTGATCTGGATACGGCCCAGATCCGACTGATTGCATCATGTGTTGTGGTTGTGTCTAGGCGCAGGTCCTCCATCTGATCTGGATACGGCCTGGATAAGGCTGATTACTGTAACCTCATAATAAGCGGAAAGACTAACATTAGTGTAGATGCCATTCTTCTTATGATGAAACAAGTACGTCAGGTGTTATAAGAAGTGTTCCCGGTTCCGGCTGACCTAGTTTATAATTTGTGTGTGTGTGAGCATAAGTCTGTGTGTGTGTGCTCTGCTGAAAGACTGACCGCAGGTGTGTGTGTGTTTCAGGTGCAGACGGTGAGCTGTGGCACTCGTGGCGTTGGGTGTGTCGTGTGTGTAACCTGAGGGAGCTGCGCAGACGCTTGCAGACTCGCCGCATGCCGGAGGACTCCGGGAATAACGTGGTTCACGTCAAGCAGAAGCTTTACCACAACGGCCACCCGAGCCCCCGCAGACTCTGACACACACACACACACACACACACTTATCCTCATGTTCTCAGTGTTTCTGCTTGCTGTGTGTGTTTCACAGGGTTTGTGTGTGTTAGTTTTGTAGGGGTCTTCCCGTCGCCTGAGGGGGGTTTGCATTTTTTAGACCAATCTTTGTGTACCGGGTAACAGTGTCTGTTTTAGAAACAAGGCATGCTGGGTAATCTCTGATGTTTAGCTGGCGTCTGACGGCCAGAGAGTCAATCTGCTGCTGTATTCAGTGTGTGTGTGACATTAAACTGATGGAGGACAAATCAAGACGTTCTTCATGAAATATCACTGTGTGTTTGGAGTCTTGATGCTCTCGTATTTTCTCAAATTATGAGAAGTTTCTTAAAATGAGACACAATAGTGATGTTCATTCTGTTTCCTTATTATTAAATTACACTTTTCTTAATTTTGCTTAATAAAGTTACTTTAATATAATATTAAGTATGTTTAATGATCATAAATTTCACCCAATATCAACATTAAGCCCAACAACTTTACTTAAAGTCTAAAAGTATTAAATTAAACATTTTCATATTTCATCAAGTTTTAAATTGAGATGTTTGACTGTAACATAACATACATTGTTTAGTAATAAACACACACTCACTCTCGCGCGCACACACACACACACACACACACACACACACACACACACTCTCTCTCACACACACAAACACATTTTGTTTTGAAAACGGCATGATGTGAATAAGCAGAATTAAACATAATGTTTCTGTAATTGTTCAATAAATACACAAGATAAATCAATATCACAGTTAAACCTGTTTACAGTAGATGCTAATTGCTGGGATGATATTTAAAGATTGTTTAGTTTAAATTAATTTTTGTGTGTGTGATTAAACATTTATTTCCAATTTCAAAATGTGAACCCACACCAGTCCATTAACAGTCATTCCAGAGTTAAAAACCCGGAAAAGAGCAGAACACATCGATTATTATTCCGCACCTTTCTAATGATAATGTGTTTATATTCAGCTGTTATTTTATATAAACTGTCACCTCACATGAAAAATGGGCCAAATATCACAGTGTGAACCGGATGTTGTTGAGTGGGGGGCTTTTATTCTGCATCGCCTGCGGGCGGAAGCGGAAGCGCAGTGATGTGTCGGTGGTGTTGCAGTGATGATGGCGGACACTAGCGCACTGTATGAGTCGGTGGTGTGTGTGAAGCCAGAGGTTCATGTTTACCGAATCCCGCCCAGAAGCTCCAACCGCGGATACCGGTGAGACCCCGCAACAGTCCGCGGCACTACTTTAACTAGTTTAATCACGAGTTAAACACTGATCATGTGACACTGGTCTCACTTCGAGTTCATACCTCAATAAACACACGCATTATTAATCCGGTGTGTGATGAGTTGGTGTTTGTTATCCGGCGATCACATGATCAGATCAATAATGCGTCAGAACAACTGCTGTCAACAACAGAAACTTGAATATTAATGAGGGAAACGTGATGTTTCGTCACACTACTGTATCAAACACTGATATAGGAGAATAAACGCCATGTTTGTGTGCAGCTGAATTATTATATGGTTATGGATGTGCTTAAAGACGCCACGAAAGAGAAGCTGTGCTCGATTTTTCTTCTCTATTGTGAGTGAAACTTCTCTGGAACAAGAACTAATGTGGGCGGGGCTTCATTGTGTCCGTGGGGATTTGATTGGATGGTTGTGGTTTGTGGTTGTGGTTTGCTATTGGCTGATCTCATGTGAGTGACAGGTTGCCCCGCCCTCGTCATCAGAGAAGAGAAGAGATGCTACAAGAGGAACTTATTCTGATTCAAGATTATTAAAATGATATTAATATAAGATAACTAGGAACATCAATTTAACACACTGATAACTCATTTAGAACAAACGCTGCAGTATTTATTTTGATTTGATGGTGTTTAATATTTTATATGTGAGGGATAATGTACATCGAGATGGTTGTTATCTCTGTTGTGTGTGTGTAATATAGAGAGTAAACCCCTTCAGCTGTGTGTGTGTGTGTGTTATCTCAGAATAAACCCCTTCAGGTGTGTGTGTTATCTCAGAATAAACCCCTTCAGGTGTGTGTGTTATCTCAGAATAAACCCCTTCAGGTGTGTGTGTGTTATCTCAGAATAAACCCCTTCAGGTGTGTGTGTTATCTCAAAATAAACCCCTTCAGGTGTGTGTGTGTGTGTTATCTCAGAATAAACCCCTTCAGGTGTGTGTGTTATCTCAGAATAAACCCCTTCAGGTGTGTGTGTTATCTCAGAATAAACCCCTTCAGGTGTGTGTGTTATCTCAGAATAAACCCCTTCAGGTGTGTGTGTTATCTCAAAATAAACCCCTTCAGGTGTGTGTGTGTGTGTTATCTCAGAATAAACCCCTTCAGGTGTGTGTGTTATCTCAGAATAAACCCCTTCAGGTGTGTGTGTTATCTCAGAATAAACCCCTTCAGGTGTGTGTGTGTGTGTTATCTCAGAATAAACCTGACAGGGTGATCAGGTCTTCATCAGGGGTTTATTCTGAGATAACACACACACACACACACACCTGTAGGGGTTTATTCTGAGATAACACACACACACACCTGTAGGGGTTTATTCTGAGATAACACACACACACACACACACCTGTAGGGGTTTATTCTGAGATAATAACCGGCTGGATGTACATAATCCTGTTATTACATGGATACTCACACATCAGTAAATAATAAGACAGGAAATATTGATCTGTATTATCTCTTTAAACGCAGAGCTGCGCGGAGAGAGCAGTTTCAGCGGCGAGATCAAACTAGACGGACATTTCAGAGATACGCTATACAGTCATAACACTTATTACACAGCATGTCAACACATTAATAATTATGGAGATCAGAGATATTGATTTCAGATTAAACTGTTTTAAAATCGTACCTGTTTGTATTTTATAATCCGACAGTGAACAAAACAATAGTTACAAAATTGCCGCCGCTGCGTTTGAAACGAGAGAGAGCGAGTCCGCGATACTGGATGGCATGATGTTAATAAAGACTGAGTTTAATATTTAGCTCGACAAAAACAAAACTTCTATGAAGAAAAACGGTTCCTAGCGAGTGTGTAGCGCTGACCCGGATGAGCCTGAGTTTCTGTGTTCTGCTGTTATCTGGGAATAACATACGGTGCGATCAGGGTGGGAAATTTACTTTTTTGCCCACCAGCCACAGTGGATGCCCAATTTTACCAGCCACTTTTTCCGGAATTCAAATTTAAAAGTATTATTATACACAGTAATACAGTGCATGGACTGGTCGTCGGGAAGGTAGGCTAACCATTGCCTCGTTTTCCCTTCGTCATCAATGCACCACTTGTTCGAAAAGTACCTTCTCTGTTTATTTACTTCGCCCTCAACAGTTTGTACATTCATAGCTACTGCTGACTCCGCGGCGGGCCTCTTAACATCGGGTATATAGCGCCACATTTTTTTAATTTTCCTTTCGTCTGTACCTCAGCTATATGTGTCACGGTCCACTCCGTTCAGCGCCGTGTCTGTGCGCTGTGTCCGTGACGCACAGCGCTGAAAACCAATCAAGTTAGTTACTCGACAAAAGTGCATTATTGTTACTTAGCAACAAAATTCTTTGACAAAAGCTGTCCAATCCGTTACAAGGAATGTTTTAAGTAGTAACCAATAAAAATATATTTTACATACAATCTACCCGCCACTGTGGCTGGTATACAAGGCAAAGTCACCCGCCACTTTGAAAAAGTACCCGCCATTGGCTGGTGGCTGGTGCTAATTTCCCACCCTGGGTGCGATTGACCAATCAGAATGGAGCATTCCACAGAGCCGTGTGATGATGTTTCAGGGCGGCGGACTGGAAGCTGGACGAGCCGGCGTGGACCGGACGCATGAAGATCACAGCGAAAGGAACAGCAGTGTTCATCAAACTAGAGGACAAAAACACAGGTGAACACACACACACACACACACACACACGCACGCACACACACTCTCTCACACGTGTGTGTCATGCGATCAGGTGAGCTGTTCGCTCAGGCTCCAGTGGATCAGTATCCGGGCAGTGCGGTCGAGGCCGTCACAGACTCCAGCCGATACTTCGTCGTCAGGATCGAGGATGGAAATGGTGTGTGTGAAAAACATGAATAAATATGTATATATATAATGTACATTCTCCCTGTGATGAAAAACGAGTGTTTTGTGACTCTCAGGGCGTCACGCATTCATCGGCCTCGGTTTCGCCGACCGCGGGGATTCCTTCGATTTCAACGTGGCGCTCCAGGATCATTTCAAGTGAGTTGTTCAGTCTGACCTTTGACCTCTGATGTCACAACCCGTCTCTGATGTCACGACCCGTCTCTGATGTCATGACCCGTCTCTCACAGGTGGGTGAAACAGGAAAGTGAGTTTGCCCGACAGGAAGCCACGCAGGATTCGGTGCCGAAGCTGGACTTGGGCTTCAAAGAGGGTCAGACCATCAAGATCAACATCGGGGTGAGCGAAGCCGGCGAGATCGTAGCGTAATCCGATCTAGACTCGCAACAGAAGCCCCTCCCTCCATTTCACACCAAAAATGTCACCAAAATTCAAGAAATGGGGCAAAAAATGGATATAGCTGGTTAACCGAACACACAGTAGAACTATTATGAGTTTTCTAACAACACAGTGATTTTTAAATGAATCTGTGATAAATGAATGAATCTAACGAACGATTCAATGACTTTTTCGTCAGTTGCTAAATCAGGCGTTTTAAACGAATCATTTGAATGAATGATTCAGTCACTCGCTTGTTAAGACTATGATTTGCCGCCACCTACTGGTGGTTTTAGAATCATGCGTGTTATTAGTGGTAGATAGAATACATTTATAAACAGACTATTAAAGCTCCAGTAGGTAACTTTTGAAAACATGTATTTGCTAAAACTGTCATTATGTCCTGACAGTAGAATATGAGACAGATAATCTGTGTAAAAATCAAGCTTCTCTGGCTCCTCCCAGTGGTCCTATTGCCATTTGCAAGAAATACACGCTCCCGGTCAGAAACAACCAATCAGAGCCAGGAGGAGTGTCTTAGCAGTGTCAATCACGCTCGTGTACGCGCTGATCACACCCCTCTCTTGCACAGCGCGAGCGCCGGAGCGCGAGCCGTCGTTCAAACTCAAGATTGCCGGCGAGCTGCAGCTGTGCTTATGACGGAGAAACAACCTAAACTGCCAATTCTCCAGTGACACCTGCTCATAAAACAAAGAGGTAAAAGGAAAAAGACTGATGACGATAAACAACCGAAAAAGAAAGAATTACACAGAGCCCATTGACTCGGTGTCAAAACTCTAGCCGCATAACATGTAGATAAAATGTCACGCACTCTGCTAAGCAACAATTGAAACCTGCTAATTCACTGGCTTGTCATGTTGCTGAAATAATGTACGAGCACACCTTATCTAGCATTATATATCGCTAGAATAATTACTTACATGCTGTAACGTTAGTTACCGTTATATTAACGTTATCTTACTAGCTATTTATAACTTATAGAAAGAGTGCAACGTTATAAAGTTACATGTAGGCTATTGGAAAATACATAATGATTTGAGGACCAAGTTTGTAGTCAAAGTATGGGCAGGCCATAGTCAATGTAAAGCATATTATTGACGTTTAGTCCCTATTAGTGAATGTGCCATATAACTTTTTATCCGCCGTCATCGGTGGGCCTGTTTACTAGCCTGCGCGTTCACGACAGGCTCCGCTGTGGAGGACGAGCTGTGGAGGGAGGGCTGTAGCGCAGCAGAGAGCAAGGGGGGGGGGGGGAGGGGGCGGGGGGGGACCTGGAAGTTGTGCTTGTTCAAATTCTCAGGCTAAGTCAACGTTTTCTCAAGACTCCCTACTGCAGCTTTAAGGGTGAAATATGAGATAACTTTGTTAAATATATTAGAGATAATAAAGTAAAAAAATAAATAGTCACAGTCGCATTGCATAATGTTTTTGTCATTTTCTCGTTGGGAGTGAATGGCCCTCTGCCAGATAGACAGACAGACAGAAAGACAGAAAGTTAGATAGATAGATAGATAGATAGATAGACAGTTAGATAGACAGACAGACAGACAGACAGACAGATAGATAGATAGATAGACAGACAGACAGACAGACAGACAGACAGACAGACAGATAGATAGATAGATAGATAGACAGACAGATATACAGACAGATAGATAGACAGACAGACAGATAGATAGATAGAAAGACAGAGACAGATAGATAGACAGACAGACAGACAGATAGATAGATAGATAGATAGATAGATAGATAGATAGATAGATAGATAGATAGATAGATATAAAGACAGATGATAGATAGACAGACAGACGGATAGATAGATAGATAGATAGATAGATAGATAGATAGACAGATAGATAGATAGACAGACAGACAGATAGATTGATGATAGATAGACAGATAGATAGATAGACAGACAGACAGATAGATTGATGATAGATAGATAGATAGACAGACAGACGGATAGATAGATAGATAGACAGATAGATAGATAGACAGACAGACAGACAGATAGATAGACAGACAGATAGATTGATGATAGATAGATAGATAGACAGACAGACGGATAGATAGATAGATAGATAGATAGATAGACAGATAGATAGATAGACAGATATACAGATAGATAGATAGATAGACAGACAGATAGATAGATGATAGATAGACAGACATACAGACAGACAGATAGATGATAGATAGATAGACAGACAGTCAGACAGACAGACAGGTGTTGACTTCTGTCTCTCTCTCTCAGAACATAAAGAAGAAGGAGTCGAGTGGGCCGGTGAAGTCTCGAACGGTGGGTGGTCTGCTTCCTCCTCCTCCCGGTGTGAAGGGCAGCGCTCTCGTTCCTCCACTCGCAGTTCAGCAGACGATACCTGTCGCTCCTCCCAGCACAGGTGAGACACTCAGATCCAGTGTATTTATATCAATCCTCCGTGGGTTTGGCTAATATGAGGCTCCTCCCCTTTTAGCGACGCTGTTGGACATTGGAGACTCCGCCCCTGCCGTGGCCACGCCCTCTCAGGACCTGTGGGGGGATTTCACTGCGGCAGGACCTGGGTCAGTGTGACTGTCTGTCTATCTGTCTGTCTATCTATCTAACTGTCTGTCTATCTAACTGTCTGTCTATCTATCTCTATCTCACTGTCTGTCTGACTGTCTATCTATCTGTCTGACTCTGTCTGTCTATCTATCTAACTGTCTGTCTATCTGTCTGTCTGACTGACTCTGTCAAGTCAAGTCAAATATATTTATATAGCGCTTTTCACAATACAGATTGTATCAAAGCTGCTTCACAGTATCAATCAAAACAACTTAACAATGTTTGTTTATTACTGGAAAAAAAAGACATCCAAGTTTGGTAGAGCTGATCAATGATTGGTTAATTAATTTGAATATCCCCACTCTGTCTGTCTATCTATCTGTCTAACTGTCAGTCTATCTAACTGCCTGTCTGTCTATCTAACTGTCTGTCTGTGTCTCTATCTATCTAACTGTCTATATCTAACTGTCTGTCTGTCTATCTATCTAACTGTCTGTCTATCTATCTATATAACTGTCTATCTATCTATATAGCTGTCTGTCTATCTATCTATCTCTCTATCTAACTGTCTGTCTATCTATCTAACTGTCTGTCTATCTATCTATCTAACTGTCTGTCTATCTATCTAACTGTCTGTCTAACTGTCTGTCTGTCTGTCTGTCTATCTATCTATCTAACTGTCTGTCTAAATGTCTGTCTCTCTGTCTGTTTATCTATCTGTCTATCTAACTGTCTATCTGTCTGTCTGTCTATCTATCTAACTGTCTGTATTTCTATCTGTCTATCTATCTATCTATCTATCTATCTATCTATCTATCTATCTATCTATCTATCTGTCTCTCTGTCTAGCTGTCTAGCTGTCTGTCTGTCTGTCTCCAGGTGTCTCACTCTCTGATGTGTGTTCAACAGGTCCACGCAGGACACGCGGTCGGAATGGGTGCAGTTCTAGCGTCTTTGGAAAGGGATCGTGAGAATGTGATGACACATGGACGCTGTTTTTCCACGGATATTTCTATGCAATCGGCCTGCGGTCGCTGATATTTGCTGCATTCCAGCCGCTGTCGAGTTTTAAACACGTTTCTCGTTAGTTATTCACACGCTGCTTCAGTTAATGTGATGAGTCGTCAGTATCATGTCTCGTTTACCGCTGTCTCGGCTTGATGTTAAAGCTGAAGTGTGTCATAATAACTGTTTTCCAACAGGTTTCCTGATTACTCGCCCCCATCAGCCATTGGTCGTTAATCAGGTGGCCCCGCCCATAAACTCGCATCATTGGCTGAGCCAGAAGTTGACAGGACAAATAAAGAGAGTCAAAGTGTTTACAGGAAGTTCATGAAGTAGTGACTTCCTTATAGTGACTCGCCATTAGTCTGTTAGAATTTGAAGATCCAAACGAATGACACACTTCAGCTTTAAAGCTTTCCATCTGGTCTGTTTAGGTGGTTGTTGGTGAGATTTTCTTTCTTTTAGTTCCTCATGTGTTTTATCTGTGCGTCATGTAATCTGTCTGACTCAAACTGCTATTTTCACTCGGATCAGGATTTGAAGAGCTTATTTTATGTGTTTATAAGCAGATGATTTTTCATCTTATACATTTTAAACTAACCCCAGGCTTTATTTGCTTTATTTCCTGGTGACTAGTTTTATTCTTGATATTGTCAGTAATTATAAAAGTCTGAATCTTTCCTTCAAGTGCCTTTATGAAACACATGTAGAATGTACAAATGATGGTTTATATATGAATAAACCGTTTCCTGATATACAGTGTCGTTTTTTGCGGTAATACTGAATGTACTGATTCCTTAAACTTAATACTTCAAAATCAGTGACACCCTCAAGTAAAAATTATTAGTTATAATTAATTATCAAACTATCTGTATGATATGTGCTAATTTACATAGCTAAATAAATATGAGTGTGATGGTTTCCATAGTTATTGTTTTGTTGTATTTTCAGGTGTGTGAATGAGAGCAGCTGATTCGCCAGGTGAGTTTGTACATAAGTTGACACTCTAATAAATATTAATGAATCTGAATAGATTTGAATTAATGTAAGTTATTACTTTATATTCATCTGTTCGTATTGGTAAGTGTCATTTTACACACAGAACTAACTGTATACAGTCCTTGTGTGAAAGACTGGTTTCTGTATGTAAAATCCCGATTGTTCCGCAGTGATTTGGGGTCTTTTATATGCGCGGGAAGTGAGTGTGACCCCGGAAAGAGTCCAGACTGAGCATCACACACATAAACACACAAACACTTTCATTCCGAGTTTAAAGCGGATTTAATACAGTTTTGCCGGTACACGCGTGATTTTCTCCGTGTTCGTGCGATTGGTGTTGAACCCGTTCGCGAATGAATGAGTGAGTGAAATATTAATACATGTAATCGGTCATTTGTCTTGAGTGAATACAAATCATGTGTTCATAAACTCGTTGAATATTAATATATTCATGTAACGTTAACTGTCCAGCGTCGCGTCACTGCATCTCTCGACTAACGTGCATCCGGAGAGTTTGATAGTTTTTTTTTTGAGAGTCGATCGATTTGAATAATCGCATTTGCATTCACAATCACATATCGCTTTGATTTAAGACATACTCAAAAAATACAATCACTTAAAAAACATTAATTTGACGAATTTACACCTTGTATATTAAATATAAACTTAGTGGCTCTTTTTGAATAATTCCTCAGTTAATCAATCTGACTGGATTTCTGTTGACGGTTGGCCGTGTGTTGATGGGTTGTTGTCATGGTGATGGTTATTACTGCAAACATGTCAAATTACAGTAGTACGTTAAACGTCACCAATAAAAAAAAGTGTATCACCTTTGTTTTATTAGTTAGATTATTGGCGCTGTTTCAGTTTCTCTTTTGAATCCGCTTGAGCTGCATGTGTATAATCTCACTCAATCTTATTAAAGCCCCCTCTCTCTCTCTCTCTCTCTCTCTCTCTCTCTCTCTCTCTCTCTCTCACACACACACACACACACACTCTCCTCAGTGTGTTCGCGGGTCTGTTCGGGAAGGGTCGGAATAACTGGATTAATTGTCTGGATTCGTTTATGAAGTGTATTTCTGCGAGACACGTGATTCGTTCTCTCTAACGGCGCGAGTCACTGATTTTATCCGGTTTATCGAGTCTAAAATAGATTAGTATCCGATTGTAATGAATCTAATCTTA
The DNA here is from genome assembly GCA_030578255.1 of Tiaroga cobitis. Lineage (NCBI taxonomy): Eukaryota > Metazoa > Chordata > Actinopteri > Cypriniformes > Leuciscidae > Tiaroga > Tiaroga cobitis. Next base: position 30,097,969 of record CM060612.1, read on the forward strand.
ACTTCACCATGAGCGGTTCTGAAGATCCGAACGAGTCCAAACTTGAGGCGGTGATTCAGGTGTAGTTCATTTACTTATTTTATTTATTCATTCATCATCGTTTGATCGGAATAACTCTGTGGATCGCGTGTTATTTGCGAGTCTCGTTGGATAAAAGCGTCAGTTTGATGAATAAATTGTGAATAATTAAATGTGTTTTCTGGTTCAGTTCTGGCGGCGCCGCAGGTGTGTGTTCTGATCTGATCTAAATATACAACAGATCACCACTGAGACCATCTGCTACTGACACACACACACACACACACACACACACACACGTATAACATGGTTGTGTGTTTCAGAGGCTGGAGGAGAGCGTTCTGTGTGAAGAAAAGCGTCTGAGGGTTCGAGGATGTTCTCCAGATGAGCCTCAGTCACGGTTACCCGCCCGCGTGCGCGAGATCGTGTCCCGAAACCTGAGCGATAGCGGTGAGACTCGATCTAAGAGCGTTCCGTTATGTTATTTATGAACGTTCTAAACATCCAGTTTTTTAAATGTTTTAAATGTCTTGGTTATGCGAACTTTAAGGGAACATTCCATTTGATTATACTTCAAACACATTATGAGAACTTTATTTTTTAATGTTCTCTGAACGTTCTGAAAGTAGTTACGTTTCAAAAACGTTAGACGAACATCCAACCACAACGCTCCATGAACGATGTATAAATAATGTTTTTGTTCTAACGTTTTGAGAACGTTATTAAAGAACAGATCACTTTGAACAAACATTCTATTAACGTTACTGGAAGGGCGTTTGTTAACTGGGATTAAGCTCAACAGATTGAACAATGTTCTCTCTCTCTCCCCCTCACACACACACACACACACACAGCTGGAGGCATGTCGTCGAGTCTGTCGGTCCCAGAGGAGAACCGGGTTCTTCAGGCAGAACTGAGTCGTGTGGAGGATCTTCTGGCTCACAGTCGAGCAGAACGAGATGAACTGGCCATCAAATACAGCGCCATCAGCGAGAGAGTGAGAATCACACACACACACTCACAGTCTAACGCCATCGAAGAGCCTGTTTCAGTTCTAGATCTTATAGTCGAGATCTTTATTCTCTAAACTTTAGAGAACCTGAAACGGTTACTGGCCAGTGGCGTATTTACCATGTTTTTACACTGTGTGCAGTGAGAACACACACACACACACACTCTGTCTTTTGTCCGCGTCTCAGCGAGGTTGACCCGTCTCCGTGGTAACGGGGAGTGGAATGGCATGTTGCCATGGCGACTGTAAACAGGCTCTTTGATTCTGGGGCCCATCAGGACGTTTGTGATTTATTCTGGCAGTTTGAGCGTGAGCCGTGTTTACCTGTGATGTAGGTTGCCAGGGAGTTGTTTTATGGTTGCTAGGGCGATGTAGGTAGTTTCGACTGTTGCACAATCCGCAACTATCAAATCGCGAAGATATATAGATAAACATATGTCCTGTGTGTTTCAGAGTCAGCAGCACTGCGTTCTTCCACGTGTCTCAGAGCGGAGCGCGGCACTGTGTCCGTTTCCACGCCAGCGGCTCGTCATTCGCTTATAACACGGAATTGTTTTGTGTGAGCGTATTTTACAACTCTGCGTTTGAGTCGCTTATAACGTGAATTTGAAAACGCACCACACGGCGGTGATCTTCCACGAACTCGAGCAGCGCTTATAAACCGAAAGAGAAGGTTTTCTGCCAAAATAAAAGCTCGACGGTTTAACGTTTGAAAATGAAACTAAACCATACATTTTATTATTGTGATGTTACAGTTGTACTATATAAAATATAGTAAAAAAAATTACTACATTATTTTTCTTAAATACTAGATTTATTTGCAATTTTAGTTCTTATTTTAATACTTTTATTTAATAATATTAATTAGTATTATAGTGCAACAAAATGTTAATAATTATTATTTTATTTTATAGTCCTATTGATATATAATAACATTTTGGTTCTAACAAATAATTAATACTTTCCCTCCAAATCGTGCGGTACTAGTGGCTCAGGTGTTGTAGATGGTTGCTAAGGTGTCCTGTGTGGTTGCTCAGGTGTTATGGATGGTTGCTAGGGTCTTCTGAGTGGTTGGTAGGGTCTTCTGTGTGGTTCCGAAGGTGTGATGGATGGTTGCTAGGCTCTTCTGTGCAGTTGCTAAGGTGTTATGGGTGATTGCTAGGGTTTCCTGTGTGGTTGCTAGGGTTTTATGTGCGGTTGCTAAGGTGTTATCGATGGTTACTATGGTCTTCTGTGTGGTTGCTAGGGTGTCCTGTTCGGTTGCTGAGCTCTTCTGTGCGGTTGCTAAGTTGTTATGGATGGTTGCTTAGGTCTTCTGTGTGGTTGCTAGGGTCTTCTGGGTGGTTGCTAGGGTGTCCTGTGTGGTTGCTAGGGTCTCCTGTGTGGTTGGTAGGCTCTTCTGTGCGGTTGCTAGGGTCTCCTGTGCGGTTGCTAGGGTTGCTGTGTGGTTGGTAGGCTCTTCTGTGTGGTTGGTAGGGTCTCCTGTGTGGTTGCTAGGGTCTCCTGTACAGTTGGTAGGCTCTTAGGTGTGGTTGGTAGGCTCTTCTGTGCGGTTTCTAGGGTCTCCTGTGCGTTTGCTAGGGTCTCCTGTGCGGTTGGTAGGCTCTTCTGTGCGGTTGCTAGGGTCTCCAGTGCGGTTGCTAAGGTCTCCTGTGCAGTTGGCAGGCTCTTCTGTGCGGTTGCTAGGGTCTCCTGTGCGGTTGGTAGGCTCTTCTGTGCGGTTGCTAGGGTCTCCTGTGCGGTTGGTAGGCTGTTCTGTGCGATTGCTAGGGTCTCCTGTGCGGTTGGTAGGCTCTTCTGTGCGGTTGCTAGGGTCTCCTGTGCGGTTGCTAAGGGTCTCTCCCTGATTATGTGCAGCTGGAGCAGGCGCTGAGGATGGAGTCAACCGAGGAGGATCCGGGTTCTCCTGAGTCGCTCAGTCTAGCGCAGCAGAACGTGAATCTGCGCAGACGGCTGGACGAGGAGCAGGCGGCGTATAAACGCAAACTCACGGCGTACCAGGAGGGGCAGCAGAGACAAGCGCAGCTCGTGCAGAAACTACAGGCCAAGGTACAACACCACACGCGATCATTAAAACACACTCTCCGTCGGTCTCCTCTCTGAGAACACTCATCTTATGCCGTGTGTTTGCAGGTTCTGCAGTACAAGAAGAAGTGTGGAGATCTGGAACAGATGCTGCTGGAGAAGTCCGCTGTCAGTACATCCCATAATACCTCACTGGACATCATATAAATACCTCACTGTACAGCAAATAAATACATCCCATAATACCTCACTGTCTCTCAGACACACGGGCTGAATAACATCCATAATAACATCTGTGCTTTACGAGTGTAAAAGCGGTGTGTGTTTCAGAGTGAAGCGCGGCACTGTGTGCGTCTTCACGCCAGCGGCTCAAACAGCTGTTTTACATTCTAATAATATTTCACAATATTACGTTTTTTTTATTGTATTTTCAATCAAATAAATGCAGCCTTGGTGAGCAGAAGAGACTACTTTTAAAATCATTAAAAATCGTACAATCCCTAGATGGACGTTGTTAACCGTTGCAACGTTCTATAGACGCGCCACGCAAGTTAAAAGAAGCACTTTTGTCTGTAACTGACCGGTTTTAACAGTAAAAATGTTAAGAGTGAGGCGACCCCTGGCTGTCATCGCTGTTGTGTGTGCAGAGCCGGTGTGGCGGCAGTAACGGTCATGATGACGAGGAGCCCAGCAGCGAGATGGAGAGCGCCCTCATCAGGCTGGAGGAGGAACAGCAGAGGTCTCACACTCACTGAACACTCATCTGTCATGATACACACACACACACACACACACACACACGTGCTTAACGTGTTTGCATGTGCGTGTGCTCATCGTATTTGCGTGTGTTGAACGTGTGAGTGTGCTAAACGCATGTGCGTGTGCTCAATGTGTTTGCGTGTTCTTAACATGTTTGTATTTGCGTGTGCTTAACATGTGTTCCTAAAGTGTGTGTGTGTGCTTAACGTGTTTGCGTGTGCATGTGCTTAACGTGTGTGCTTGTGCTTAGCGGGTTTGTGTGTGCTTAACGTGTGCTTAGCGTGTTTGCGTGTGCTTAACGTGTCTGCGTGTGTGTGTGTGTGTGTGCGTGCTTAACGTGTTTGCATGTGTGTGTGTGTGTGCTTAACGTGTTTGTGTGTGCTTAACGTGTTTGTGTGTGCTTAACGTGTGCTTAGCGTGTTTGTGTGTGCTTAAGGTGTCTGCGTGTGTGTGTGTGCTTAACGTGTTTGCATGTGTGTGTGTGTGCTTAACGTGTTTGCGTGTGCTTAACATGTTTGCATGCGTGTGTGTTTGATTAACATGTTTGCATGTGTGTGCTTAACGTATTTGCGTGTGTGTGTGCTTAACGTGTTTGCATGTGTGTGTGCTTAACGTGTTTGCGCGTGCTTAACGTGTTTGCATGTGTGTGTGCTTAACGTGTTTGCATGTGTGTGTGCTTAACGTGTTTGCATGTGTGTGTGCTTAACGTGTTTGCATGTGTGTGTGCTTAACGTATTTGCGTGTGTGTGATTAACGTGTTTGCATGTGTGTGTGCTTAATGTGTTTGCGTGTGCTTGACGTGTTTGCATGTGTGTGTGCTTAATGTGTTTTCGTGTGCTTAACATGTTTGCGTGTGAGCAGGAGCAGTGGTCTATCCGCGGTCAACGCTATGCTGCGAGAGCAGCTGGAACAGGCCGGACTGGCCAACGAGGCGCTCAGCCAGGACATCCGCAGACTCACTGCTGATTGGACCAGAGCGAGGGAGGAGCTGGAGCAGAGGGAGTGTGATTGGAGGAAAGAGGAGGAGGTGGGTGTGGCCGTACGCATGATTAGGATAATGGTATGCCTGGGAAGCTGCAGGGTTTAACGCATGCGTTTGTTCAGTCTTTCCACAGCTACTTCAGCAGCGAGCACAGCCGTCTGCTGGCGCTCTGGAGGCAGGTGGTGGGTCTGCGCAGGCACGTCTGCGAGATGAAGAGCGCCACTGAGAGGTCAGAGCCGGCACTGCAGCCGTACTGACCGGAGCTCAACACTGACTCAACACTGACCCAACGCCGACTCAACACACACCGGAGCGCACTCAACACTGACTCAACACTGACCCAACGCCGACTCAACACACACCGGAGCGCACTCAACACTGACTCAACACTGACCCAACGCCGACTCAACACACACCGGAGTGCACTCAACACTGACTCAACACTGACCCAACGCCGACTCAACACACACCGGAGCGCACTCAACACTGACTCAACACTGACCCAACGCCGACTCAACACACACCGGAGCGCACTCAACACTGACTCAACACCGACTCAACACACACCGGAGCGCACTCAACACTGACCCAACGCCGACTCAACACACACCGGAGCGCACTCAACACCGACTCAACACTGACCCAACGCCGACTCAACACACACAGGAGCGCACTCAACACCGACTCAACACTGACCCAACGCCGACTCAACACACACCGGAGCGCACTCAACACTGACTCAACACTGACCCAACGCCGACTCAACACACACCGGAGCGCACTCAACACTGACTCAACACTGACCCAACGCCGACTCAACACACACCGGAGCGCACTCAACACTGACTCAACACCGACTCAACACACACCGGAGCGCACTCAACACTGACTCAACACCGACTCAACACACACCGGAGCGCACTCAACACCGACTCAACACTGACCCAACGCCGACTCAACACACACAGGAGCGCACTCAACACCGACTCAACACTGACCCAACGCCGACTCAACACACACCGGAGCGCACTCAACACTGACTCAACACACACTGGAGCGCACTCAACACCGACTCAACACACATCGGAGCTCATTCAACCCCGACTCAACACCGACTCAACACACACCGGAGCACATTCAACCCCGAATCAACACTGACTCAACACACACTGGAGCGCACTCAACACCGACTCAACACACACCGGAGCACATTCAACCCAGACTCAACACTGACTCAACACACACCGGAGCACATTCAATCCCGACTCAACACCGACTCAACACACACCGGAGTGCACTCAACACCGACTCAACACACACCGGAGCACATTCAACCCCGACTCAACACCGACTCAACACACACCGGAGCACATTCAACCCCGACTCAACACCGACTCAACACACACCGGAGCACATTCAACCCCGACTCAACACTGACTCAACACACACTGGAGCGCACTCAACACCGACTCAACACACATCGGAGCTCATTCAACCCCGACTCAACACTGACTCAACACACACCGGAGCGCACTCAACACCGACTCAACACACACCGGAGCGCACTCAACACCGACTCAACACACACCGGAGCACATTCAACCCCGACTCAACACCGACTCAACACACACCGGAGCACATTCAACCCCGACTCAACACCGACTCAACACACACCGGAGCACATTCAACCCCGACTCAACACCGACTCAACACACACCGGAGCACATTCAACCCCGACTCAACACTGACTCAACACACACTGGAGCGCACTCAACACCGACTCAACACACACCGGAGCTCATTCAACCCCGACTCAACACCGACTCAACACACACCGGAGCACATTCAACCCCGACTCAACACCGACTCAACACACACCGGACCGCACTCAACACTGACTCAACACTGTGTGTGTGTGTCTTAGGGATCTGTCTGCGGTGAGGAACCAGCTGGCGTGCGCGGCTCAGAGTGTGCAGCTGCAGTGTGTGAGCACCTGCTCAGTCCTGCGCAGTCGGGAGGAAGCGTCTGCGCAGATGCTGGAGAGAGAGACTGGCGTGCGACTGCAACTGGAGCAGCAGCTGAGAGAGGCGGTGACGGAGATGATGACGCTGCAGGCCAAGAGCGACTCGGAGCGGGTCGAGATCAACACACGGTCCGTTACACACACACACACACAGAGTATGTGAGCGGAGTGGAGCGGCAACAATTTTCCCTCCGCGCTCCAAGCATTTAATAATCACTCCGCTCCAGCTCCGCTCCGGGTTCACCATTTACCGCTCTCCGCTCCACTCCTCGCTCACTGATATCAGAAACACCGCTCCGTCTTCGTTCCCCAAGGAAATTGCGAATAAAGTATTTAAGTAGGGCCTATGTTTCAAAATCTCACAAAATTTCTCCTCATCATAATATATAGGCATATTAAATAAAAAAAATAAAAAACATAGGAGTAGAATAGTTGCAATGTGGTTTATTGGATAGTGTGGAAACTTGCTATGCGTGCATGCTATGCTTATTACAGGTCATCAGCATTATAAGTTAAATATCACTGCCTTTTGCAGAGCACATTTTGTTTGGAAAGAAGAAAATAACTACGTTTTCATCAGTTATTTTATCTACGGGTCGCTACATTTCTTACAGATTTCTGCTCATTCGAAATCTAATGCCGACAGTACTGTAAGATTACATTTGTTTGAATGCAATGAGAAAGCGATTCCGTGTGTGAATAAGTGTTACCCGTTTAAAATGTGCTTTTTCCCGATCCAGCCCGATCTCATGAAAGTGCGTATCTAGGCCTATAGCACAAATTTTATTTCTCGTACCATTTATACGCCAAAAATAGTTTTTGCTTGCATAGCCTATGATAAGCAGTTTTCGCGTGCATACGATACGCACTTTATGGCAAGAACGCACTTCACACCCATTATCCTAACCAAGGGGTTTAGTGTTTCATTTGTACGCAAAAACTATTTATTGGCGTATAAATGGCACGAGAAATAAAATTCGTGGATAGATACGCACTTTCATGAGATGGTGTTGCCCGATCATATTCAGTAGGCTTGATAACTATAACCTCCCGCAGCCACTCATGTCCATCGGCGTCATCATAACCTTCACATTTGTTTCTGATTTGAGTGACCCATCTGTATCATGCTAGCGTAATGTGTTTAACGTGTGAATCCTTACTAAAAATGCAGTTCTATAATGAGCCGTTGGCATGAATTGTACTCGTGATGGAGCGGTAGTGGAGCGCTCTCGGAGCGACTGAAAACCACGACGCTCCGCTCCGTGATTCAAAATCACACCGCTCCACTCCCACTCCACTGCGCTCACATACTCTGACACACACACACAATCACTCTCTCTCACACACACACACACACACACACACACACACACACAATCACTCTCACACACATACACACACACACACACACACACACACAATCACTCTCACACACACACAAACAAACACACAATCACTCTCACACACATACACACACACACACACACACAATCACTCTCACACACACACAAACAATCACACAATCACTCTCACACACATACACACACACACACACACAATCACTCTCACACACACACACACACAAACAAACACACAATCACTCTCACACACATACACACACACACACATACACACACACACACACACACACACACACAATCACTCTCACACACACACAAACAATCACACAATCACTCTCACACACATACACACACACACACACAATCACTCTCTCACACACACACACACACACACACACACAAACAAACACACACACAATCACTCTCACACACATACACACACACACACACACACAATCACTCTCACACACACACAAACAATCACACAATCACTCTCACACGCATACACACACACACACACACACAAACACTCTCACACACACACACACACACACACAATTACTCTCTCACACACACACACACACACACACACACAATCACTCTCACACACACACAAACAATCACACAATCACTCTCACACGCATACACACACACACACACACACAAACACTCTCACACACACACACACAATTACTCTCTCACACACACACACACACACACACACACAATCACTCTCTCACACACACACACACACACACACAAACACGGTCCGTTACTGGTCTAAAGGCGAGACACTCCAGGTGAATAGGGTAAATGTTTTAACTAGCAGATATCACCATGAAACTTTCCCAGTTGATTACCTACATTAAGATGAGAAAAAAATGTATTACAAGTTTTCTGTAATTTAATGTTTAAATATGCAAATTAGGCATTATCTAATTAAATATGCGCTAATTCGCATATATTTCAAAAAATGAAATCTGAGTATTGGATAAAGCCAGGTTCAAAATTCTTTTTTCATTGTGTTCACATATTAGATGGGAAAAAAAAAATCTACTTTTGTTATCCTGTAAATCAGAATATACTGTCAATAGCCTTAAAAAAATAATTTTTGCCATGTTTTTTGGAATAAAATGTTATATAAATCAGGCTAGGAATAATATATTTACAAATCCCTCTGTAAATGTCTTCATAATATAACTAGGTACTAGACTGGAGATTTTGGTGTATATAGGTGCTACTGAAGTGGAGATTTCGGACTTGGAGTGTGAGAGAAAGGTCATTTTGAGAAAACGGGCTTTAAAGATTTAGCATCAGCCAATGAGATTGCGCATTTACGCCCTTTTACTTTCACGATTGGTTGCTGATAAAAAGGAAATGACCATATTTGGATCCGACACCATTGTACAGGAGAGAGAGAGCTTTCTAACAGTGTGTGTGATGACAGTGTGCAGACAGCGATCGCGGAGCAGCGGGAGGATTTAGATCGCCAACTTTTGACGAATTTATGAGAAATCTACAGACGCAAACAAACGAAGTGTCGTAAAATAAAGACCTAAATGTGTATTTCGGACTTTTTTTCACCACAAGTCTGAAAGAAGACATGTTATTGAAGACAAATATCCCAAAATATCAAAATTGACCAGTGAAAAATAAACTATGTTTTTGCCTGCCGTGTCTCGCCTTAAATAAAGTAAATGAAGTTTAAAACATTCTCTGTGTGTGTGTGTGTGTGTGTGTGTGTGTGTGTGTGTGTGTGTGTGTCAGGCTTGTGGATGCAGTGAGAGAGCTTGAGCGTCTCAAAGCTCATGTGGAGGACAGAGAACAGGAAGTGACAACACTCAACAGGAAACTGCAGGTGTGTATGTTCAGTTGTTTATTTGGACATGAACTGGTCCAGATTGTCATTGGATCCTTGTGAGGAACCGCCCACAACAGGAAGAGGGCGGGTAAAGCGACCAATCACAGATCAGATGTGATGAAGCTCACACACATTAATCCAGTGACGTGTGTGTTCAGGATCAGAGGAGCCTTGAGGAAACTGAAGTTCATTCACTCAGGACACACACTGCAGCACTGCAGAACACACTCCGAGACATCACACAGGTACTACACACACACACACGCACACACACACACATACACACTCCGAGACATCACACAGGTACCACACACGCACACACACACACACACATACACACTCCGAGACATCACACAGGTACCACACACACACACACACACATACACAGTCCGAGACATCACACAGGTACTACACACACACACACACACACATTCCGAGACATCACACAGGTACCACACACACACACACACACACACACACACTCCGAGACATCACACAGGTACCACACACACACACACACACACACACACATACACACTCCGAGACATCACACAGGTACTACACACACACACACACACACACACACATACACACTTCGAGACATCACACAGGTACTACACACACACACACACACTCCGAGACATCACACAGGTACTACACACATACACTCACACACACACATACACACTCCGAGACATCACATAGGTACCACACACACACGCACACACACACACACACACACACACACATACACACTCCGAGATGTCACAGGTACTAGTACATCATACAGGTACGTGTCACTGCTTCACTGGTGTGTGTGTGTGTGTGTGTGTGTGTAGCTGGTGTTCTCTGACAGTGACGGTGTGGACGGAAACACTGAAGAGTCTCTTCTGCCGTTACTGCGCTCTTCATCATCATCATCATCATCATTACCCATCATCCCTGACAGCTGTCTGTCTGCACTGCGCTCCAGTCTGACCCACAGACAGGTCCAGATACAGGTACATACACTCACACACACACACACACACTCACTCACTCACACACTCACTCACACACTCACACACTCACGCACTCACTCACACACTCACGCACTCACTCACTCACTCACTCACTCACTCACTCACGCACTCACTCACTCACACACACACACACACACACACACACACACACACACACACGTCCGTCACAGTGTGTGTGTGTGTGTGTGTGTGTGTCCAGGAGCTGCGTGACCGTCTGGCGTCTGCGCAGTCGTCAGTCCAGCACCTGCGCAGGCAGCAGACGGAGGCGGAGTCAAGCCGACGGGAGGCGGAGTCAGGCCGGAGAGAGGCGGAGCTACGTGTGCAGACGCTGCAGGGAGAGAGAGACGAGGCTCAGAGAGAGAGAGAGACGGCTGTGAGAGAGAGACACCGACTCAGACAGGAGAGAGACACGCTCAGCAGGTGAGACACTGTGTATTGGAGCATTTGGCTTCTTCGCCAAGAATGAAACTGAGTGTTTCGGGTGATTACAGGTGTTAAATTGAGGAAATATTTGATACATTTTGGGGTTATAGTGATTTATTTGTCTCTCTCCTCTGTCTCTCCCCCTCTCTCTTTCTCCCTCAGTGAGAAGGAGTGTGTGTGTAAAGCGGCGCAGACGCAGGCGCAACTGCTACAGATGGAGTGTGAGAGACTGCAGGTGTGTGTGACGTCTGCGCAGAGAGAGAGAGAGACTGAGCAAGAGGAGAGAGAGGCCGCGGAGTTGGAGAGAGACCAAGCGAGAGCAGAGACACACAGAACGTGAGTGTGTGTGAGAGAGACCGAGCGAGGGTAGAGACACAGAACGTGAGTGTGACGCGTCACACATGGACCACGAGTGCATGACGTGTGTGTGTGTAGGGTTGTGTAACGTTTGAATTTCGATTCCAATAAGGTAAAAACCCCTCAGACATCGTCCACATCTAGTGTTATTGCTAAAGCTGTAACTGCTGTGAATATCATGAGCAGAAATCATCAGCTGAAGAACACTTACACACGCAGCGTTTGCCTGAGGTTTAAACACACCATAGAAGAACAACTAGCCCAACTAATACACACTTCCAGCATTATTACACACAATAAACACTCAGTCATTAAACAAGAACACATAAAACATTAGCGATCGCAACAAATAGACACAACTGAACAAAGATGCGATTGAAATAAACCGTGTTTTAAGATTTTCAGGTGCAGAACTGTAATAAATGTAAAATAACTGCAGTTTATAAATAAAATATACATTACAGATATAGTTAAAGTTATTCAGTGAAGAACCTGTGTGTGTGTGTGTGTGTGTCAGTCAGCAGATGTGGGACGAGTCGGAGTGTCGAGCTTCTGCACTACGAGCTGAACTGGCGGCGTTGAGAGAGTCTCTCCAGCAGGGGGCGTCAGACAGACAGATGATGGAGGCGGAGAACACACAGCTGAGGGACACACTCACCCGGGTCAGACACACACACACACACGCACACACACACACACACACACACACACACACACACACACTCACCCGGGTCAGACACACACACATCACACACACACACACACACACACACTCTCCAGCAGGGGGCGTCAGACAGACAGATGATGGAGGCGGAGACACATTTTAGAGTGGCCTTTTATTGTGGACAGCCTAAGGCACACCTGTGCAGTAATCCTGCTGTGTAATCAGCATCTTGATATGCCACACCCCGAGGTGGACGGATGATCTCGGCACAGGAGAAGTGCTCACTAACACAGATTAGACAGATTTGTGAACAATATTTGAGAGAATAGGCCTTTTGTGTACATAGAAAAAGTTTTAGATCTTTGAGTTCAGCTCATGAAAAATGGGGGCAAAAACAAAAGTGTTGTGTTATATTACAATAGTAATATATATTTTTGTGTAATATATGTGTTTTTATGTGCAGAGTGAGAGCAGTCGCGCTGAGCTCTCGCTAGCGGTCACGAAGCTTCACTCGGAGTCGTCGTCACTCAGAGATTCGCTCGCTAAGATGAGCGCCATTAACGAGAGTCTCGCGCAGGACAAGTCTGAACTCAACAGCCTCGTCGTACAGGTACACACACACACACACACACACATTTAACTTCCTTATGTTTAATGTACTCATCATACTAAGTTGATTTAGTGGGGGCTTGAGATTACCCATTAGGATTTGTTTGGTTCATATTATCAGTTAATATTATGTGTTTTTCATTGAACCAATGATATTGATGTTGTTTATATGATTGACAGCTGGAGGAGGAAAAGAGTGTGTTGCTGTCTCAGCGAAGAGAAGCGCAACAAGAGAAGCTGACCATCAGAGACGAGCTCGTTCGCTCCGAGCAGGACCGACTGGAGCTGGACTCTGTCCGTCTCACTCTCAGCCAATCACTGCAGGAGGCGGAGCTGGCGAGGGCGGGGCTGGAGGCGGAGCTTCAGTCGCTGCAGGCGGACAGAGCCAAACTGCAGGACAAAATTACACAGGTGTCTCTCTCTGTCTCTCTCTCTCTCCCACTCTCTCTCCCACTCTCTCTCTCTCTGTCTCTCTCTCTCCCTCCCACTCTCTCTCCCACTCTCTCTCTCTGTCTCTCTCTGTCTCTCTCTCTCTCCCACTCTCTCTCCCACTCTCTCTCTCTCTGTCTCTCTCTCTCCCTCCCACTCTCTCTCCCACTCTCTCTCTCTCTCTCTCTGTCTCTCTCTCTCTCCCACTCTCTCTCCCACTCTCTCTCTCTCTCTCTCTCTCTCCCACTCTCTCTCTCTCTGTCTCTCTCTCTCTCCCACTCTCTCCCTCTCTCTCTCTCTGTCTCTCTCTCTCTCCCACTCTCTCTCTCCCACTCTCTCTCTCTCTATCTCTCTCTCTCTCTGTCTCTCTCTCTCTCTCTCCCACTCTCTCTCTATCTCGCTCTCTCTCTCCCTCTCTCTCTCTCTCTCTGTCCCTAATCAGAGTGTCTGATGTGCTGCTGTCAATCAAACAGCTGATTGGTGAGCTGGGCGGTCTGGAGGCGGAGCTTGGGTCGGTCCGCGGTGAAGGCGATAGGCAGAGCTCCGCCCTGGAGGAGGCGGGGCGTGGGAGGGCGGAGCTAGTGAGAGAGAGGGCAGGGCTTCTGGTTCAGCTGAACGCCTCAGAGAGAGAGAATGCCACTCTGACAGAGGAGATCGCTTGCTTCAGGTGAGACCGAGCACATCTGTGTCACGATAGTAATGTGTTAATATATGGTGTGTTTCATTGATAACCGTGTGTGTGTGTGTGTGTGTGTGTGTGTGCAGGTCGGAGAGGGAGGCTCTGGAGACGAGTCTTTTCGAGCTGCAGCAGCAAATAAATCAAATGGAGTCTCGCCGTGAACAGCTGGAGTCGGAGAACCAGAACCTGCGATTGCGTACTGACAGCATTGCAGGTACACCACACTGAGAGCGATCCGTTCACGAGAGAGACAAATGAGCAGAAGAGTTGTGTTTTAAAGGGACAGTTCACCCAAAAATTAACATTAGCCCATGATTTACTCTCCCTCAAGCCATCCTAGGTGTATATGACACTCTTCTATCAGACGAACACAATCAGAGTTATATTAAAAAATGTCCTGGCTCTTCCAAGCTTTATAATGGCAGTGAATGGCTGTTTCTGTTTTGAAGTCCATAAAAGTGTATCTATCCATCATAAAAGTGCATCTATCCATCATAAAAGTGCATCTATCCATCATAAAAGTGCATCTGTCCATCATAAAAGTGCATCTATCCATCATAAAAGTGCATCTATCCATGATAAAAGTGCATCTACCCATCATAAAAGTGCATCTGTCCATCATAAAAGTGCATCTGTCCATCATAAAAGTGCATCTGTCCATCATAAAAGTGCATCTGTCCATCATAAAAGTGCATCTGTCCATCATAAAAGTGCATCTGTCCATCATAAAAGTGCATCTATCCATCATAAAAGTGCATCTGTCCATCATAAAAGTGCATCTGTCCATCATAAAAGTGCATCTGTCCATCATAAAAGTGCATCTGTCCATCATAAAAGTGCATCTATCCATCATAAAAGTGCATCTATCCATCATAAAAGTGCATCTATCCATGATAAAAGTGCATCTACCATCATATAAGTGCATCTGTCCATCATAAAAGTGCATCTGTCCATCATAAAAGTGCATCTGTCCATCATAAAAGTGCATCTGTCCATCATAAAAGTGCATCTGTCCATCATAAAAGTGCATCTGTCCATCATAAAAGTGCATCTGTCCATCATAAAAGTGCATCTATCCATCATAAAAGTGCATCTGTCCATCATAAAAGTGCATCTGTCCATCATAAAAGTGCATCTGTCCATCATAAAAGTGCATCTATCCATCATAAAAGTGCATCTATCGATGATAAAAGTGCATCTACCCATCATAAAAGTGCATCTGTCCATCATAAAAGTGCATCTGTCCATCATAAAAGTGCATCTGTCCATCATAAAAGTGCATCTGTCCATCATAAAAGTGCATCTGTCCATCATAAAAGTGGAAGTTTGGAAGAGCCAGGACATTTTTTAATATAACTCTGATTGTGTTCGTCTGATAGAAGAGTGTCATATACACCTAGGATGGCTTGAGCGAGAGTAAATCATGGGCTAATGTTCATTTTTGGGTGAACTGTCCCTTTAAGGTGAGCCTCATCGCGATGGTTGGTTGGTTTGTCTGTCTGTGCAGCGGAGCTGAAGCGTGTGCGCGCTGAGAGAGAGACGGTTCTGTCTCAGAGTGAGAAAGAGAGAGACGCGCTGAGAGACGCGCTAGCGGCGGCTCAACATGAAGCTCAGCGGGTTCTGCGCGCGACCCTGTCCGACCACCAGGAGGAGCTGGAGAGACTGGCCAATCAGAAGGTCAGGAGCGCTTGCCTCTTGTGTGAGTCCGAGGTGATGTGGCGCGTGTAACTGAGTCCTGACCCCTGCAGGAGGCGCTGCGCTGCAGTCTAGAGGCCGAGCACCAGGGGGTGCTGCGGCGGGTGCGGGAACACCTGGAGGATCAGCTGACCCGGCGGGAGCGGGAAGGGGAGGAGCTTCAGGAGCAGCTGCGGGCGCTGCAGCGCGACAGGGACCAGAGTCTGCTACAGGCGGAGTCTGACAAACAGCAGGTGCGGCCCGCGTGCGTCACCTGACACTCGCTGCCGGTGTCCAGCGGTGCCTTTTATCGCTACGTTGCCCTCAATAACTAAAGAAACGAACTGAAAGCATTATTGACATAATGCCAGAGCTGCCTTGGTCGCTGTCTGCCATTGTCTGTGATGCTAGAATATTAATAAAAACAACCATTTTAATATATATAAAAATAAAAAAAATTCTATGAAATGTTTTGTTAAACACATAAACCATTAATTTAATTGATCTTTTATATGAAATTTAGCTTTATTGTCAAACAACATGCGGCACAACTGAGCTTTATACTGTTAAAATTACAAGATAGAAGAAAAAGTGTGATTATTCCTTAAAGTATTCCTTATTATTAGTATATTATTATTAAATTGAGATATCTAAATTCTACTGTACAACAGTAATATATTATCAAGTTAAACCGAACGTTTAGTTTTACGGGTTGTGGTGACGACCTTTGAGTTTCCGTGTGTTAATGATATAACCATCGTTTTTCTTAAATGAAACTGTAAAATGCGGATGAACGTCAGTGAGTCTCAGAGCGGCTCTGGAAGTGAAGTTCATGTTCTCATATAGTGAGACTGAAAAACACTGTGTGTGTGTGTGTGTGTGCGCGTGCGTGTGCGTGGTAAATGAAACCGCGCATCTGTGCCACTCATTCACAGTGCTGTTTGATTTGATTGATTTAATGTGAATGTCGGTAGTACCGTACTCGGGGGCCATTGCAGTACGGCGTCCGGTACCCAGGCGTGACCGTCTGGTGTGCACACAGGCGCTGTCCGTGAAGGAGGCGGAGAAGGCGGTGCTGGCAGAGAAGGCGAGCGCCCTACAGGCGGAGCTGAGCACTGCGGCGCTGGAGCTGGAGAGACTGGGCCGGGAGACGGCGCTGCTCAGGGACCAGGAGCGGGTCAGTGCTGCGCTACGACATTAGCTGTGTGCGGCGCGGCTAACCCTTAAACACCCACGCGATCTTATTCCTTAATGACAACAACTCGTCTGTGTCGTAAACCTTTGACAAGATCATACTAGGACATTCAAATCTGCGTTCTGCTCAGAGAAAGAGTTATCTAGCTGTGAAGCCGCTTCACAACCGTCTTTTCCACCACACAGGATCATTATGTCCGTCTTACGAATACTCATTTTATCACAAAACAACTGGGATAAAGTTATAGTTCGGATATAAACACTGATGTCTACGATAGAGATCAAAACAGAGTAAATCACCTTTTAAAAGTAACTAGGCGCTTCAAATAACGAGCGATTACATCGTTACACCAGTAGCTGGCGACAAGTGACTGTTAAAAAATGTTTTTGATATTGAATCATTCACTCAAGAGATTCGTTCAAAAACGCTGATTCATCCAGTGATGAAACACCAAAGCGTTGCGTGTTCGAGATGCGTCGGCGCTGCGCAGCGATCGGCGCTCGAGATCAAGGGGCCGCGAGCGATCCGAAAGCATGAGTCGTTTCTCTCCAATCGCTCTCCTGTACTGTCTCGAACACACCTAAAGTCTTTATGAGTGAGTCATTGAATCATTCATTCAACATGTTTTTTTTTTAAATATTCATTTTAATTCATTAAAAAAATGTAAACAGACTGCAGCAATTAATATTTTGTCAGAAGCTGCAGTAATTTACTGTAATTTATAGCATTATGTTTAGTTGTCTGTTCAGAATCGTGGGCGATGTGATCTCTATTTGAAACAAAACAATCGTGATTCTCAAATCCAGAATCGTGCAGCTCTGATCGCAGTAACATTAGCAAACACCCCGCGTGTTCGAGAAAACAACATCAGCACTTCCTGGAGAACTGGAGCTAAACATCAGTAATAAACTGAGTTTTTGCAATTGGCTGTTTTTATTTATTTATTTTATTGATTGATTGCTTTATGATTGATTGATCAATGATAATAAAGCAATCTATCAATAAAAAATAAAATAAAAGTTTTCCCTCCATCATAAACGAGTGTGTCTCGAGCGTCAGACGAAACACAGTAAACGCTGTCGTGTTCTCTTGCAATGTGCATTTTAAGATTTTATGCGCGTTCAGTCCAGCATTGTTTCTCAAAATTCGCACACAAACACGTGGATGGAAACATGGCTAATGTGCCGTTGGCTTAATTGTTTTATATTGTAGTGTTGTCTCGAATGAGTGTGTTGTCTTGTGGTCAGGCTGCGGTCGCGTCTCTGAGCGCAGAACTGCAGGAGCTGCGCGGTGAGCTTCAGGACGCAGCCGGTGCACACGCGCGAGAGCTGCGCAGACGGCAGGAGGACTGCGCAGACCTGCAGACGCGAGCCGACACGGCGCTCAGAGAGGTCAGTTAACCAGAACAGCACACCGCCACAGTACAGTGAGTTACTGCTATTACAGCTGCAGTGTGTAAGTTTAGCGCATCTAGTGGAGAGGTTGTGAATCACACCCAACTGAAGTTACGGTGGCCGACAGGAAGTGATGTCGTCGTCTGAGACAGCAGAGAGTAGCCAGTTAAACAATGAGGTTTCTTTACAAAGATAAATCAAGAAATTAGGTTTACCTGATTATTCAGGAAAACGATGTTATTGGGAATATTATTGTCACTTGTTCATCATTGTGTCAGTGTTTTATTCGCCGGCTTTAGCAGCTTCTTATCACGAAGAACAACATAGTGACGAAACGCGTTTGTCCGTTCAGGGCCACCGTAGAAACATGTGGATGTAAGCGGACCCGCGGTGTGTGTAGAGAGAAACGCCTCATTCTAAGCTAATAAACACATAACGGGTCATTATGTAAGCTCTTCATACACCACTGAAAACATAGTTATGTATATGATATTGCATTTCTGTCAACAGATCCTCCTAAATATCACACACTGCACCTTTAAACTGTGTTTGCCCTTGTGTAGTTGGAGGAGTGTCGCGCGCTGCTGTCGTCCAGCGAGGAGAGCCGGGACAGTGCCAGGAGAGATCTTCTGGAGATGGATAAACGCTTGTGCCAGATACGGGAGGCGGGGGAGGGGCTTAGGCGAGAGGGGGCGGAGCTACGGCGCTCTCTTAGTGATGTCACCAAGGAGAGGGACGCTCTCAGCCAATCAAACGGGCAGCTGAGGGAAGCACTGAGAGCGGCGGAGAGCGAGAGAATCAGGTGACGGACGAAGACTTTAACCCTCTGGTGTCTCGAAATAAAAAAAATTGTCAATTAAATTAATGTACTATATTTTAGTTCTATAATGTTTTTTATTTAATATTTTTGATTTTATGGTACTAAATTATATTTACGCTGTATTTATAATAATTTATTCACTTTTTGAGCGTAGACCTGAAAATTACATTTCCAACTTAAACTGGTGAATCTCGAACGCTTTAGAGCGACAGACTGAAGTTTGATCTCTCCTCAAACACGACACTCGGCAGATTATTGCTGACGTGAAAACAGTTTTAAAAGTTACAGAATTTTACGTTTATTGTTATGAAAAATATGCAAAAATCCTATTTTCAATTTTTATATGAAATATATATTTTCAAAAACATGTTTTACTCTAAAACTGATAAAATCAAAGCCGTAACTCTACACTGGTGGTGCTCCGCATGTGCGGCTGATCTCTCAGTAAACGAGTGTCAGTGAGAGTGTGTTCGGCTGCAGTTCCACACGCTTCCACTAGAGGAAACTCTCCATTCATTTCCAGTGCGTCATTCCTGACGGCGAGGAGCACAAGTAAGACTGTTGTTATCGAATGTAGCATTTTTCAGTCAAAATTACTATTTAGAACAGTATGCAAATGACCATGCAGATGAGGCTCTTTCCGCAGTGCTGATTGGAGGGCCTGTGCTTTGTGTTCAGCGTGAAGCGTGTGTGTGAGGAGAAGGAGCAGAGGGCGTGTCTGCTGGAGGAGAGCCTGGCGTCTGCGCAGACGGAGGTGTCCGATCTGCGCTCGTGTCTGCGTGAGGTGGAGCGATCCCGACTGGAGGCGCGCAGGGAACTGCAGGAGCTGCGCAGACAGGTCAGACTGAGGCCAACTCGCGAGCGCTGAGAGCATAGACTGTAAAAAATATGTGCGTAGTGTGTGTGGCGTCACCCGTAGTGTTTCTGAAGCCCAAAGTGGGCGGAGCCGGCCGTCGCCATCTTGGCCGCGCGTCACTCCCGGATAAACGAACATGTGCAGCGAGGCGGATTAGCTGAGGTGACGTGACGCTAACGCTAGCAGACAAACGGCTAGTAGTGACATCAGCGGCAATCCACCTGTCACTCAAGTGGCCACGCCCTTAATTATGCAGAACTTTAAGGCTTAATATCATTTAAACGGATGAGTTATAAAAACATCCCCCCTCACAGTCGTCATGAAGGGCAACATTAGCGATATAGACCAAAACCACTTTTAGCTCCAGACTGTAAACATGTGTTTTTCTGCTGTAAAGTTGTGCATTTTAACATGCGGGTCTATGGGAGTGAGTCTCTTCTGCAGCCGGCCTCTAGTGGCCAGTGGAGGAACTGCAGGTTAAGCCACTCAGTGTTGGCTTCAAGAGAGAGAGAGGAAGCACTTGGTTGGTTGAAAGTAAGGATGAAGAGCTGTGGTTTGACGTGTATGACTCTGTGCTGTCAGGTGAAAGTCGTGGATGCCGAGCGCGAGCAGACGGCTAAGCAGACGACCGATCTGCAGATGCGTTTATCCGTGGAGGAGCAGAAGGACGAGGAGCGAGCGAGAGAACTGATCTCGCTCAAACAGAGACTCGCCGAAACAGAAACTAGCAGAAACTCTCTTCAGAAAGAGGTGAGATCTTAGTTCACCCAGAAGTGAAAATTAGCCCATGATTTACTCTCCCTCAAGTCATCCTAGGTGTTATATTAACAAATGTCCTGGCTCTTCCAAGCTTTATAATGGCAATGAATGACTTTTTCTGTTTTGAACACTTCTTAACAGAAACAGCCATTCACTGCCATTATAAAGCTTGGAAGAGCCAGGACATTTGTTAATATATCTCTGATTGTGTTAGTCTGACAGAAGAGTGTCAGTTACACCCAGGATGGCTTGAGGGAGAGTAAATCATGGGCTAATTTAAATTTTTGGGTGAACTATGCCTTTAAGTTAAATTAACTTAAAATGGCGCCTCACCCGGCCTGTCTGTCTCCAGCTGTCTTCTCTACAGAGGCGTGTGAGCGAGAGCGAGTTGTGCTGGCGCAGTCGCGAGCGTGAGTTAACGTCTCAGCTACAGGACGCTCGCGGCTGTGAGAAGAAGCTTCAGGACGAGGCACGGAACCTCTCCGTCCGCACGCAGTTGACCTCGGATGCGTCTGCGCAGATGCAGCTGCAGCTGAGTGATGCGCAGGGACGCCTGGCTGCGACGGAGGCGGAGCTATCGCGAGCGGAGGCGGGGCGCAGGGATCTGGAGTTCAGGATGAGCAGCCTGCAGTCGGCACTCACGCGCACACTGGGCATCGGGGCCAGTAGGCGGAGCAGCAGCAGGGGGCGGAGCCCGACAGGCTCCTCCCCTTCCTCTCTGAGCTCAGGGATGATGTCTCGCCATAGGAGCGTGTCTCCGCTGCACTGCTCGCTGTCGCCACCCAAAGGTCAGATTTGCTTGCTAAAGAAAGTTGTGTTTGAGTTCTACTTTATCTCAACCCTTTCTCTGCTGTCTTCCAGATGTGGCAGGTCACGTGACTCCTGATAACAGCATCATGCTGAGGCCGGTGTCTCCAGAGAGGGCCGACGCCCCGCTGCCCGTCGCCCTGCCGGAGCTCGACCCCGAAACCCTGCGCAGCGGGATCAGAGACTTCCTACTGGAGCTGCGCGAGGCTCAGCGAGACCGAGTAATGCTACTAATGCCACAGCTACAACTAATACCACAACTAGAACGACAAGTAGAACTATTACGACAACTATTAGAACTATTATGACAACTAGAACTATTACGACAACTAGAACTATTACGACAACTAGAACTATTACGACAACTAGAACTATTGCGATAACTAGAACTATTGCAACAACTAGAACTATTGCGACAACTAGAACTATTACGACAACTAGAACTATTGCGACAACTAGAACTATTACGACAACTAGAACTATTGCGACAACTAGAAATTTTGTGATAACTAGAACTATTACGACAACTAGAACTATTACGACAACTGGAACTATTACGACAACTAGAACTATTGCGACAACTAGAACTATTACGACAACTAGAACTATTGCGATAACTAGAACTATTGCGATAACCAGAACTATTAGGACAACCAGAACTATTGCGATAACCAGAACTATTAGGACAACCAGAACTATTACGATAACTAGAACTATTACGATAACTGGAACTATTGCGACAACTAGAACTATTACGACAACTAGAACTATTGCGATAACTAGAACTTTTGCGATAACTAGAACTTTTAGGACAACTAGAACTATTACGACAATTAGAACTATTGCGATAACTAGAACTATTAGGAAAACCAGAACTATTACGATAACTAGAACTTTTGCGATAACTAGAACTAATACGACAACTAGAACTATTGCGATAACTAGAACTATTAGGACAACCAGGGGCCGTATTCACAAAGAATTTTAAGGCTAAAAGTAGCTCCTAACTGGCGAATTTAGGAGCAACTCTTAAAAATAATGGGCGTGTCACTCCTAACTTTAGGACTCCTCATTTTTTTGACTAAGAGTAATTCACGAAGCATTTTAGCCCTAAAAGTAGCAGCTAAGCCTGGGACAGCTTAAAAGAAGTCGAGAGGACTCCTAACTCACTAAGACCTATTCACAAACCGCTTTTTGTGGCATTTCACGTTGCGATGTTTTGAAATGCGTATGCGCCGGCTACAGCTTCCAATCGCGAGGGAACAATTTTGCATTGTAGGCATAACTAGGGATGCAATAACGCCACCAACAACAACCAAAACTAGGCTACTCACTGCATGTAAACTAATTGTAACGTTTCATTGTGAATCAAATTAAAATGTTCTTCTCTTTGCAAATGTAGGCAGAGGAATATAGTGACAGATTAATTCAATAATGTTGCAAAGATATTGCATCAATCCATATGTTTCAATAGGCTACTAGGCTATTTGTTTTTCCTTACTCTTTATTCATTTTGGCTATTTATTCAGTTATTCATCATCTTCCGTCCTTCGCACTACTTGTGTAGCGCACGCATTCTCAGACCTGTCACCTGTCACTCATCATCATAGGGGAGGTGTTTGGAATCATTCCCGCGTTACAATCATCAGCCAATCAAGGTGGTCACTTCAGTCAAGCTCGTGCATGAGTAATGACGTCATCCATAGCAACGAAGACTCACTCTTAGTTTAGGAGTTGTCATTTTTCTTTACTAAGAGTAGGTCTGAAAGGCGTTGTGAATAACTTTTAAGAGAAAACTCCTAGCTAAAATCTTTTAGTGCGATTTAGGAGTACTCCTAGTGGTAAGATAAATGCTTTGTGAATACGGCCCCTGAACTATTAGGATAACTAGAACTATTACTACAACTAGAACTATTACGACAACTACAACTATTGCGATAACTAGAACTATTAGGACAACTAGAACTATTACGATAACTAGAACTTTTGCGATAACTAGAACTATTGCGACAACTAGAACTTTTGCGATAACTAGAACTTTTAGGACAACTAGAACTATTACGACAACTAGAACTATTGCGATAACTAGAACTAATTGGACAACCAGAACTATTACGATAACTAGAACTTTTGCGATAACTAGAACTATTACGACAACTAGAACTATTGCGATAACTAGAACTTTTAGGATAACTAGAACTATTACGACAACTAGAACTATTGCGATAACTAGAACTTTTAGGATAACTAGAACTATTACGACAACTAGAACTATTGCGATAACTAGAACTAATAGGACAACCAGAACTATTACGATAACTAGAACTTTTGCGATAACTAGAACTATTACGACAACTAGAACTATTGCGACAACTAGAACTTTTGTGATAACTAGAACTTTTAGGATAACTAGAACTATTACGACAACTAGAACTATTGCGACAACCAGAACTATTACGATAACTAGAACTTTTGCGATAACTAGAACTATTACGACAACTAGAACTATTGCGATAACTAGAACTATTAGGACAACCAGAACTATTACGATAACTAGAACTATTATGATGATAAACTATAACCATAATAATAACTATAACATTAAGTACAAGTCTAACTACATTATGATAATAATAACTGTAGCTTTTACAAAAACTAAAGCTATTATAACTATAACAATATCTATAACTGTGACGATAACTATAGATATTTTGAAAACCATAACTATCGCGATAACTAAAACTATAACAACTATTTTGATAATGATAGCTATTGCGATAAATATAACTGTTACGATAACTATACTGGTTGTATGTACACTACAGTGTAAAAAACAATAAATAAAGAGCAAGTCTACAGAATACACCTAGCCACTTTATGCGTTTTCTGTGATGGGATAGCTATCTGATCCTGAAGAGACCAGGTGTAAATGCCCTCCGAAACGCGTTCGAGACGGGTTTGAATCCGATCGCTGAAACCACTTCAGGAGGAGGTCTGGGCCGCGTCACAGGCGAAACTGGACAAGTGTAAATGCATCTCGTTGTTGAAACCACATATGTAAAATTTACTCCTCCCAAAAACGCAAAAAATGAGAACGTGTTACAGGCTACATGTCATGTTATGGCCAGATATGACGACGCGCGCAGCTGCAACACGCATCAGCTGAGCATCTCTTCATCAAGCCAACGCGCAAACTATCGCAAATCAAAGTGAAAGTAAGTCGCAGACGCTTTACACACAATTATCTTCATTAAAAGTAAATAAACAAAATGATCTTAACAGGGCTGTTGCCGTTCTCTCTTACTGCGTTATTTGATTTTGACATTTTAGCTGATGATCGTAAAATGCAGATCATAACTGTTGCTTTCGGTGACGTGAGCTCCATTAAATCTGCATAGGCTATAGCGCGGGAACTGAAGATCGGATTTATATCCGTTTCGCAAAAACACATTTATGTGACCAGGTGTAAAAGGAATATCGTTTTGATAAATCAGATAGGTATCCGATCAGTGAAAACGCATGAAGTTGCCAGGTGGCCTGATACTTGTGCGCTGGTGTGTGCGTCGCGGCAAGTGTGTTGCTGCGTCCCAATTCGCCTACTTATACTACGCCCTAAAAGTATGTACTCTTTTTGTGAAGAAAAAGTACATACTTTTGAGTGTGTAGCAAAAGAGTAGGCAAGCTTTGGGACAAACTACTTCGTCATCTTTAACAGACAGCTCTGTCGCGTGCATCCTATCACCGTAAACTGCCGCCCTGTCAATCATCTCGTCACAGTTAAAATCCTCCATTCAATCTAATATAATTTCCTACCATTTCGGAGAGAATTGTTGTCGCACGTTCATCTGCCAGTCATGGGGCTTTCATGCCGAGACTCTCCTCATGTGTTTGGAATTTGAATATAATAATGCATTTAAAAGTTAATGGCTAAACATATCTTTGCAAAAGTTCACAATGCTGCAGATGCAATATAATGTGCACAACATTGAATAAATACATTTTCGTGAGGTTAGATACTGATAATTAATCACTCAAACCCCTTTATCTAAACCTCTCTACATAACCGTCGGACTCGCGCGTCCTCCATGTCTGTAGTTTTTGAACACTTTTCAGTCGTGTTTGTAGTTCTAACCGAATCCTCGTCCAACGCGCGATGGGTTGTGGGCAATATCAGCCGTTAGAGTGCGCAACGATCTGCACTTCGGATTCTGAACGGATATAGTAGACCATCCGGGTCTCTTTGGGACACTCATTTCAACATACTACGATTTGGGACGTACTAATTCTATTTTCGAATACTATTTAGGACGGATAGTATGCGAATTGGGACGCAGCATGTGTGTGTGGGGACTGTGTGGTAGTAGAGCAAGGGAGAAGTGAGAGAGTGACGGCGATTAGCTTTGAGGGAGTAGCGACTCAGTCATATTGAGAAAAACAAAGTGTCTCCCCTGTTTTTTCTGACCACTGTGGGAAATCTGTTGCATAAAGTTAACTCTCTTCTTGATTTCATGTTGTTTATGGAGAAGGAGAATCAGGAAATGAGTCGGGGGAAATGCAACGGTGCATGTCGGACCGGACGCATCATAAACAAAATATCGCATAAATATCGCGAGATTTTCGATATTGATAGCGAGCAATGTGATATCGCGATAACGATATTGATTCGATATATCGTGCACCCCTACTATAATGCTAACAATAACTATTGTAAAATCTATAACGATTAAGATGACTGTAACAATAACTACATTGTCATCCACACCAGCGCACAGTATCGCTCTGATTATTATAAGCGCTGCAGTTTTGTCGTCTGTCACTTTAAATGCTCGAGCTCTTTAAAGCGGGATGGATTCTGATTGGCTGTCAATATCTGAATCGTTCATCAGCTGGAAAAAAATAACAGAAAGTGATTCAAACGATATTGTTCCTCTGTGTAGTTATCGTTACAGTTGTGGTGTGAACTTCGCTATTCTTAGAGTTAAAGTGATTATTCAAATTATGGTGTTAGATATAGTTGTATATTAGGCTCCGCCCACTGTAAAATCTCATTGGTCCAAAATCCTGCTCCACCGAACATTAACATCAAACATCTGATTGGCTGTGATGGTGTTGTTGTAAAGTTCACGTGTGATTTATGTGTGCACAGGACGAGGCGCGGGGTCAACTGGGGTCACTGCAGAGGGAACTACAGGAAGTGACCTCAGAGAGAGACTCCGCCCACCAGCGCCTCATTCAGCTGCACAACACACTACAGGAGTGCCAGGAGGGTAACACACATCTAACCACCATCCTTTCCATGTCAAGCTAATTGTAATGACGACACGTGAACTTTCAAATAAGAATTTGCTTAATGAACTGTTTTCCTCATGCGATTGCCAAGGTTCGCCAGATTCCGCTCACTTCTGGAGTGGTGTGTTGATTGTGTGTGTAGATAAGCGTGGCGTGGATGGAAAGCTGTCGTCGGCTCAAGCTCTGCTGCATGAGCAGGACGAGTCCCTGCGGAGAGGAGAGAGAGAGCGGCGAGCGCTAAACGAGCGAATCACAGAGCTGGAGCGGCTGTCCCTGAGCGCCGAGGCCGAGCGCACGCGCGTGGAGGTCAGAAGTCTTGTTGATCTCAGGCCTCGTTTACACTCAGCCAAACGTGGCCCAGGTCCGATGTCTAGCTCATGTGTGACGCGGATCGGGTGTGTTCTATGACCGCGTGGCATTTGGATATTTCGAGATCGGTGTCAGCGCCTCGTTCATATGTGGAAGTAAATCAGATATAAGTCAGATATGTGCCAGTGCGACTCATGTAAACAGGCCGATCGGAGTTTCTGAGGCGTTAGGCTACGTAAGTAAGTAAGTAAATTTTATTTATAAAGCACATTTAACCATAGCAAAGCTATCCAAAGTGCTGAACAAAGTAATGTAAGATAAATAAATAAAAACACAGAAGCATAAAACCAAACAAAAACAAAGCATTGAAACAGGATATCAAGTATCAAACGCCAGGCAATAGAGATATGTTTTCAATTTTGATTTAAAAGTACAAATGGAAGGTGCAAGGCGGATGTCCTGAGGCAATTGATTCCATAGACGGGGGCGGCAACTGAAAAAGCTCTGTCTCCCTTAGTTTTTAAACGGGAGCGGGGAATTGATAATAGAGCCTTGTCTGCAGATCTTAATCTGGATGGTGGCAGAGGAGTAAGAAGATCAGTAATATAAAATGGAGCATGATTATTAAGAGCTTTAAAAACAAACAACAAGATTTTAAACTGAATTCTAAAACGGATCGGGAGCCAGTGAAGGGACGCCAAAATTGGGGTGACATGATCAAATTTCTTTGTCCCGGTCAGCAGCCTTGCAGCTGCATTTTGTACCAACTGGAGTCGAGCAAGTGATGACTGAGGAAGACCCAGATACAAAGAATTAAAATAATGTAAGCGTGAGGTAATAAAAGCATGAATAACCTTCTCCAAGTCTTGTGTTGACAGAAACGATTTAATATTTGAGATAATCCGCAATTGATAAAAACTATTCCTAACAACAGAATTTATTTGTTTAGTTAAGCACAATTCTGAGTCCATGATGACGCCAAGGTTCCTAACCTGGGAGGAAACAGAAGGAAAATAATTGCTTAGCTCCATAATACTACTGCTCCTCAATTTTGGGGAACCAAAAACAATTGTTTCCGTTTTGTCCTCATTAATTTGGAGAAAGTTAAGCGCTAACCATTTCTTAATGTCCCCAATACATTCCAACAAAGGTTGAATTGAATCACCAGCTTTCAACGGCAGGTACAGCTGTGAATCGTCTGCATAAAAATGAAATGATACATTGTGCTTCCTAATAATATCCTCCAATGGACGCATATACAAATTAACCCTCTGAGGTCTAAGGATTTTTGGGGTCCTTGAGGTGTTCTGACATGCTCTGACATTTGTGCTTTTTTCAGTTATTTATAAACATGTTAATGGCAAAGGTGTAAATTCACTCAATAAAGCACAAACTGGACTACCGTAATTTCTCAGCAACAATTATGAAACATGTTTGTATTTTTGAGAGAATATTGCTTATGCATGGTTATTGAAAAAACTAAAACTTAAAGTGTCTGAAATAAGGCCACAAAACACATACTAAATATGTGTCCACAAGACTTGTGACTAATCAGTGTTGTTGCCTAGAATTTTTGCTTCAAAATGATCTGAAAATCATCCTGCCTAATCATTTACACAAACACATACACTGATTTAAATTTTATTAGACACCTTTTGTTTGGAAAGGCAATATGCGTGGAGGCGTGTTCACACCTGAGAAGACAAAGGCCGGATAATGTGCCGCATAATGAGCTGCATATTAATTAGCCCTTTCACACAGGTGTGTCACAGGATCCCAAAGAATGCAAGGACAAAAGAAATTATCTATATAGCCTATACATATTTTACAATTAGAAATTGTAACCAATTACAAATAGGTTACAATTACAACAACAATTACAATTTTAACAATATTTCAAGTGTATTTCTTTGTAAAAACTATACATTTTATCATACGTATTAAAAAAGGTAAGGATTCATTAGTTTGAATATTGGAACAAACACTATAATAACATCTTAGTTGATAATTCAATATACCTACTTTATTTTTGACAAAACATCATACTATAGTATATTTAACTATGAGCAGAAATTGGTGAACAAAAGCATACCTATTTAATGTGACAGTAGTCTTTTTTTACAGTCAAAACTTTATAAGCTATCCAAAACTAATCACAAAATCGTGTCTAAACATTCATATTTAGTCTGTAATATATTGTGTATGATATATTAGTATATACATGTGAATTTGCAGCTTGTTGCTTATACAGACATTTTATTTCAACATATTTCAGTCTATTTTTACTCATACAAACTATATTGCTATAGCCTACTAAGATGTGTTTATGTAAACATAACGTTTACTAATGTAGGTGCGAGAGTGAATGAACGGCACAGACACGCGCTGTATAACTAAACAAAGCACGCGCGCCTTTGCCGTTCACTCATCATTTAGCCTAACGTTACACACAGACACGCAATTCATATTTAAACAGTCTTTTTGCGGTTTACAGTCCGACACTTCAATATCACGATTAGAACAAAGCACTAGAATAAATGACTTACTACATCAGCTGGATCCGTTGCTCCTCGAAATGAAACTACCAGCACTTCTGGTACATTTTCCAGGGTTAGATAGTATTATTCCTCACAGCGAAAGGATACGCTGTGTCCACAGCTGTACAAGATAGCCTACTTACTAAACACGATGTGTTTTATAATCCAGCTGGAGGGCGTTGGCATGTTTGAACGGCTTGCCTTAGATCATTTGCGTTTGAATAGCGCGCGCTCTCCGTGGGCGTGGCACATTAACGCATAATTAGGTATAATGAGCTGGAAAGAAAAATACTGACATCTCTCTCTTTTCATACAGATTACATAAGCTAAGAATATTTGTTTTTTTATATAAATTCATTCATTTAAAAGAAGAGTTCAAGCTTCATTATGGAAAAACACTCGTGCCTGTATGACAAGTATTCGCGGAATTAAAAATAATCTTAGGACGCGTTTCAGAATGGACTTCACTGACAGAGAGAAGGCAGAACGCGCATCATGTTTGTTTTTCTTTATTTGGCGAAAAGCACAACACTTTGTTTTTATTGTGAGTATCCACAAAAAAAATAGACACTTATCAGGATCTAATGATGTACAACACTTAATATGTAAGATCAAAATCAACAGAGTATTTTGAGTTTCTTTTGCACTGATAAGAAAAAAGCGAGACTATCGCGCCGGCGCGATAGCCGACCTCAGAGGGTTAAAAAGAAGGGGACCCAAAATAGAGCCCTGCGGAACTCCACTAATAATAGGAGCAGAAGATGAAGAAAATTTACCCATCTCCACTGAAAAAGACCTGTTTTCAAGATAAGATCTAAACCACTGTAAGGCTGTACCCTTGATACCAAAAAAATGCTCCAGTATAAGAATACTATGGTCTACAGTATCAAAGGCAGCCGTAAGATCAAGTAAGATCAGAACGGCATTTTTACCGGCGTCAACTGCGAGTAGAATGTCATTGAACACTTTTAGCAAGGCAGACTCTGTGCTATGATGGGCAGTGAAACCAGATTGAAAAGGTTCTAGTAAGTTTGCAGCATTTAAAGCACATATACATTAGGCGTATTAATGTCTCTCACACACACAGTAACTGAAGCGTATGCGCAGGCTCAATGATGGCCCTTTACGTCCTCCGCCTCAAAGTCATGCTGATGGTTAGCGAACTAGCATATATCGCAGAGCTAGCATCAAGCATATTCCCCGTTCGTCCATCTGTGCACCTCCTTTAAGCATGCACGATGTTTCAGATCTATGTCAAGTGTAAACACATGAATCGGATTTGGGTCACAATTGAAAGAACGTGTGAACGGACGGTCCAAAAAATCGTATATAGGCAGCAAATCAGAACTGGGCACCGAGACCTTCGGTGTAAACGAGGCCTGGGGTAGCGTGGTTCAGAAGTGCTGTGAGTGACTCGCGTCGCCCCCTGCAGGAGCAGTGCCGCCAGCTGCGCGCGGGAGAGGCGCGTGTGGAGGCGGAGCGGCGGCGGCTGCGCGAGGCGCTGGAGGAGGCGGAGGGCCGGGGCACACGGGTGGAGCTGGGGAGGCGGAGCCTGGAGGGAGAGCTGCAGAGACTGAGGCTGAGCCTGACGGAGAGAGAGGTGGAGATCCAGGCGGCTCACGACCGCCACGAGAGCGCCACCAAACAGGTGCCGAACGCAGTGCCGCCGCTGGCCTAGCAGTGCTGCTTCCTGAGCCGCTGGTGCTCTGCGGACATTTCTGACTGAAACATTTAACATTTGTTTTTTTGTTTTGTTTTTTTCTTCATCGGAATGGTACGAAACTTGGTAAAGGTTTTGGCACTTGCTGATCTAAACAGGTTTAATGGTGCTGAATAAACAGCACACTTGTGCTCCTCGCCGCCAGGAATGACGCACTGGAAATTAATGGAGAGTTTCCTCTAGTGGAAGCGTGTGGAACTGCAGCCGAACACACTCACTGACACTCGTTTACTGAGAGATCAGCCTCAAATTTTTACCAAAACTTGTTTAGATTTATGGATTTGATTTTCTCACAGTTTTAGAGTAAAACATGTTTTTGAAAATATATATTTCATATAAAAATTAAAAATAGTATTTTTGCTAATTTTTCATAACAATAAACCAAAAATTCTGTAACTTTTTCTAAGTTCACTTTTTAAAACTTTTTACACCTCAGCAATAATCTGTCAAATGTCGTCTTTGAAAAAAGATCAACGACAGTTTAAGTTTTATTTTATCTGAAATTTAATTTTCAGATCAAGTCAGCTTTATTTATACAGCGCTTACAGTGACGCACGCAGAGTGTTTCTGAGCAGCTTTACAGAGATAACAGGAAAATAATACAAGTGTGTTTCCAGAAGAAAATAGCGTCACAGTCCAGCATCTATGCTCAAAAAGTGAATTAATGGATTATAAATACAGCGTAAATATAATTTAGTACCATAAATCCGCTAAAAATGCTAAATATTAAATAAAAAACATTACCGAACTAAAATATAGTACATTAATTTCATTGAAATAAACAAATACATTTAGGTCATTTTTGACCGACACGCGAAGAGCACCAGAGGGTTATATGAAGCATCCAGCTATGAGGCGCGTTGCGTGACGAGCGTAACGATGTTGGCTTGTGCGCTCAGGTGTCGGAGGGCGAGTCCCGCGCGGCGAGTCTCCAGCGGGAGGTGGACAGGCTGACGGCGCTGCTGGCCAAAGCTCAGGACGGGGAGGGCGATCAGAGAGAGCGAGCGCTGGCTCTCTCCCAGAGTCTGCAGGAAGCCTCCGCTGCCCACAGCGCCACCCAGGGGCGTCTCACGGCACTGCAGAAAACACTGGGCCAGGCGGAGGGCGAGCGCAGGCAGACGCAGGTGAGAGCTTTTACTGTCTATGGCTGAGAGACGGGTGAGAGATGCAGGAGAGAGAGAGACGGGTGAGAGAGCGAGAGACTGTGTGTTCTGTCCTCATGTGTATCAGTGTATTGGACCCGCAGCTCTTAAAGTGACAGCGCTCATATTCCTCCGTCTCTATAATAACACTAATCACACAACAGAAGACTGAGAACACACACTCGCTCTTCACTGAATAACTCTATATCTGTAATGTATATTTTATTTATAAACTGCAGTTATTTTACATTTATTACAGTTTCTGAACCTGAAAATCTTAAAACACGGTTTATTTCAATCACATCTTTGTTCAGTTGTGTCTATTTGTTGCGATCGCTAATGTTTTATGTGTTCTTGTTTAATGACTGAGTGTTTATTGTGTGTAATAATGCTGGAAGTGTGTATTAGTTGGGATAGTTGTTCTTCTATGGTGTGTTTAAACCTCAGGCAAACGCTGCGTGTGTAAGTGTTCTTCAGCTGATGATTTCTGCTCATGATATTCACTGCAGTTACAGCTTTAGCAATAACACTAGATGTGAACGATGTCTGAGGTTGTTTTTTCAACTCAAATTAGTAATGATCATAATGTGAGCAGGGATGGCAGTGGTTGACCCTGTGGTGTGTGTGTGTGCAGGAGCGTGTGGACGGGCTGCGCGCTGCGCTGTCGGACGGGAAGCGGAGCGTGGGTCTCCTCACGGAGCGCGTGCACACACTGCAGTCGGAGCTGAGCCAGAGTCAGCTGATCCGGACGGAGCTGGAGGCGGCGCTGCTCAATACACAGGAGGTGACGGCCTTTCATCAGCGCGGCTCTAACCCGAACACAGCGCATCAGCACGGCTCTAACCCGAACGCAGCGCATCAGCGCGGCTCTAACCCGAACGCAGCGGATCAGCGCGGCTCTAACCCGAACACAGCGCATCAGCGCGGCTCTAACCCGAATGCAGCGCATCAGCGCGGCTCTAACCCGAACACAGCGCATCAGCGCGGCTCTAACCCGAACACAGCGCATCAGCGCGGCTCTAACCCGAACACAGCGCATCAGCGCGGCTCTAACCCGAACACAGCGCATCAGCGCGGCTCTAACCCGAACGCAGCGCATCAGCGCGGCTCTAACCCGAACGCAGCGCATCAGCGCGGCTCTAACCCGAACACAGCGCATCAGCGCGGCTCTAACCCGAACGCAGCGCATCAGCGCGGCTCTAACCCGAACGCAGCGCATCAGCGCGGCTCTAACCCGAACGCAGCGCATCAGCGCGGCTCTAACCCGAACGCAGCGCATCAGCGCGGCTCTAACCCAAACACAGTGCATCAGCGCGGCTCTAACCCGAACACAGCGCATCAGCGCGGCTCTAACCCGAACGCAGCGCATCAGCACGGCTCTAACCCAAACACAGCGCATCAGCGCGGCTCTAACCCGAACACAGCGCATCAGCGCAGCTCTAACGCATCAGCGCGGCTCTAACGCATCAGCGCGGCTCTAACGCATCAGCGCGGCTCTAACCCAAACACAGCGCATCAGCGTGGCTCTAACCCGAACACAGCGCATCAGCACGGCTCTAACCCGAACGCAGCGCATCAGCACGGCTCTAACCCGAACGCAGCGCATCAGCGCGGCTCTAACCCGAACGCAGCGCATCAGCGCGGCTCTAACCCGAACGCAGCGCATCAGCGCGGCTCTAACCCGAACACAGCGCATCAGCGCGGCTCTAACCCAAACACAGTGCATCAGCGCGGCTCTAACCCAAACACAGTGCATCAGCGCGGCTTTAACCCGAACACAGTGCATCAGCGCGGCTCTAACGCATCAGCGCGGCTCTAACCCGAACGCAGCGCATCAGCGCGGCTCTAACCCGAACGCAGCGCATCAGCGCGGCTCTAACCCAAACACAGTGCATCAGCGCGGCTCTAACCCAAACACAGTGCATCAGCGCGGCTTTAACCCGAACGCAGTGCATCAGCGCCGGCTCTAACCCGAATGCAGCGCATCAGCGCGGCTCTAACCCGAACACAGCGCATCAGCGCGGCTCTAACCCGAACGCAGCGCATCAGCGCGGCTCTAACCCGAACACAGCGGATCAGTGCGGCTCTAACCCGAACACAGCGCATCAGCGCGGCTCTAACCCGAACACAGCGGATCAGCGCGGCTCTAACCCGAACACAGCGCATCAGCGCGGCTCTAACCCGAACACAGCGGATCAGCGCGGCTCTAACCCGAACACAGCGCATCAGCGCGGCTCTAACCCGAACACAGCGCATCAGCGCGGCTCTAACGCATCAGCACGGCTCTAACCCGAACACAGCGGATCAGCGCGGCTCTAACCCGAACGCAGCGCATCAGCGCGGCTCTAACCCGAACACAGTGCATCAGCACGGCTCTAACCCGAACGCAGCGGATCAGCGCGGCTCTAACCCGAACGCAGCGCATCAGCGCGGCTCTAACCCGAACACAGCGCATCAGCACGGCTCTAACCCGAACGCAGCGCATCAGCGCGGCTCTAACCCGAACGCAGCGCATCAGCGCGGCTCTAACCCGAACACAGCGCATCAGCACGGCTCTAACCCGAACGCAGCGGATCAGCGCGGCTCTAACCCGAACGCAGCGGATCAGCGCGGCTCTAACCCGAACGCAGCGCATCAGCGCGGCTCTAACCCGAACACAGCGCATCAGCGCGGCTCTAACCCGAACGCAGCGCATCAGCGCGGCTCTAACCCGAACACAGCGGATCAGCGCGGCTCTAACCCGAACGCAGCGCATCAGCGCGGCTCTAACCCGAACACAGCGCATCAGCGCGGCTCTAACCCGAACACAGCGGATCAGCGCGGCTCTAACCCAAACACAGCGCATCAGGGCGGCTCTAACCCGAACACAGCGGATCAGCGCGGCTCTAACCCGAACGCAGCGCATCAGCGCGGCTCTAACCCGAACGCAGCGCATCAGCGCGGCTCTAACCTGAACGCAGCGCATCAGCGCGGCTCTAACCCGAACGCAGCGCATCAGCGCGGCTCTAACCCGAACACAGCGGATCAGCGCAGCTCTAACCCGAACACAGCGGATCAGCGCGGCTCTAACCCGAACACAGCGCATCAGCGCGGCTCTAACCCGAACACAGCGCATCAGCGCGGCTCTAACCCAAACACAGCGGATCAGCGCGGCTCTAACCCGAACACAGCGCATCAGCGCGGCTCTAACCCGAACACAGCGCATCAGCGCGGCTCTAACCCGAACACAGCGCATCAGCGCGGCTCTAACCCGAACACAGCGGAGCAGCGCGGCTCTAACCCGAACACAGCGCATCAGCGCGGCTCTAACCCGAACGCAGCCCATCAGCGCGGCTCTAACCCGAACACAGCGGATCAGCGCGGCTCTAACCCGAACACAGCGGATCAGCGCGGCTCTAACCCG
Organism: Tiaroga cobitis; assembly: GCA_030578255.1. NCBI lineage: Eukaryota > Metazoa > Chordata > Actinopteri > Cypriniformes > Leuciscidae > Tiaroga > Tiaroga cobitis. The sequence continues at coordinate 30,134,098 of CM060612.1, forward strand.
AACACAGCGGATCAGCGCGGCTCTAACCCGAACACAGCGCATCAGCGCGGCTCTAACCCAAACACAGCGGATCAGCGCGGCTCTAACCCGAACACAGCGGATCAGCGCGGCTCTAACCCGAACACAGCGCATCAGCGCGGCTCTAACCCGAACACAGCGGATCAGCGCGGCTCTAACCCGAACACAGCGGATCAGCGCGGCTCTAACCCGAACACAGCGCATCAGCGCGGCTCTAACCCAAACACAGCGGATCAGCGCGGCTCTAACCCGAACACAGCGCATCAGCGCGGCTCTAACCCGAACGCAGCGCATCAGCGCGGCTCTAACCCGAACGCAGCGGATCAGCGCGGCTCTAACCCGAACACAGCGCATCAGCGCGGCTCTAACCCAAACACAGCGCATCAGCGCGGCTCTAACCCAAACACAGCGCATCAGCGCGGCTCTAACCCAAACACAGCGCATCAGCGCGGCTCTAACCCGAACGCAGCGCATCAGCGCGGCTCTAACCCAAACACAGCGGATCAGCGCGGCTCTAACCCGAACACAGCGCATCAGCGCGGCTCTAACCCAAACACAGCGCATCAGCGCGGCTCTAACCCAAACACAGCGCATCAGCGCGGCTCTAACCCGAACACAGCGCATCAGCGCGGCTCTAACCCAAACACAGCGGATCAGCGCGGCTCTAACCCGAACGCAGCGCATCAGCGCGGCTCTAACCCGAACGCAGCGCATCAGCGCGGCTCTAACCCGAACGCAGCGCATCAGCGCGGCTCTAACCCGAACACAGCGCATCAGCGCGGCTCTAACCCAAACACAGCGGATCAGCGCGGCTCTAACCCAAACACAGCGGATCAGCGCGGCTCTAACCCGAACACAGCGCATCAGCGCGGCTCTAACCCGAACGCAGCGCATCAGCGCGGCTCTAACCCGAACGCAGCGCATCAGCGCGGCTCTAACCCAAACACAGCGCATCAGCGCGGCTCTAACCCAAACACAGCGCATCAGCGCGGCTCTAACCCAAACACAGCGCATCAGCGCGGCTCTAACCCGAACACAGCGCATCAGCGCGGCTCTAACCCAAACACAGCGGATCAGCGCGGCTCTAACCCGAACGCAGCGCATCAGCGCGGCTCTAACCCGAACGCAGCGCATCAGCGCGGCTCTAACCCGAACACAGCGCATCAGCGCGGCTCTAACCCGAACGCAGCGGATCAGCGCGGCTCTAACCCGAACACAGCGCATCAGCGCGGCTCTAACCCAAACACAGCGGATCAGCGCGGCTCTAACCCAAACACAGCGGATCAGCGCGGCTCTAACCCGAACACAGCGCATCAGCGCGGCTCTAACCCGAACGCAGCGCATCAGCGCGGCTCTAACCCGAACGCAGCGCATCAGCGCGGCTCTAACCCAAACACAGCGCATCAGCGCGGCTCTAACCCAAACACAGCGCATCAGCGCGGCTCTAACCCAAACACAGCGCATCAGCGCGGCTCTAACCCGAACACAGCGCATCAGCGCGGCTCTAACCCAAACACAGCGGATCAGCGCGGCTCTAACCCGAACGCAGCGCATCAGCGCGGCTCTAACCCGAACGCAGCGCATCAGCGCGGCTCTAACCCGAACACAGCGCATCAGCGCGGCTCTAACCCGAACGCAGCGGATCAGCGCGGCTCTAACCCGAACACAGCGCATCAGCGCGGCTCTAACCCAAACACAGCGGATCAGCGCGGCTCTAACCCGAACACAGCGCATCAGCGCGGCTCTAACCCGAACACAGCGCATCAGCGCGGCTCTAACCCGAACACAGCGCATCAGCGCGGCTCTAACCCGAACACAGCGCATCAGCGCGGCTCTAACCCGAACACAGCGCATCAGCGCGGCTCTAACCCGAACGCAGCGGATCAGCGCGGCTCTAACCCGAACACAGCGCATCAGCGCGGCTCTAACCCAAACACAGCGGATCAGCGCGGCTCTAACCCAAACACAGCGGATCAGCGCGGCTCTAACCCGAACACAGCGCATCAGCGCGGCTCTAACCCGAACGCAGCGCATCAGCGCGGCTCTAACCCGAATGCAGCGGATCAGCGCGGCTCTAACCCGAACAGCGCATCAGCGCGGCTCTAACCCAAACACAGTGCATCAGCGCGGCTCTAACCCGAACACAGCGCATCAGCGCGGCTCTAACCCAAACACAGCGCATCAGCGCGGCTCTAACCCAAACACAGCGCATCAGCGCGGCTCTAACCCGAACAGCGCATCAGCGCGGCTCTAACCCAAACACAGCGCATCAGCGCGGCTCTAACCCGAACACAGCGCATCAGCGCGGCTCTAACCCGAACGCAGCGCATCAGCGCGGCTCTAACCCGAATGCAGCGGATCAGCGCGGCTCTAACCCGAACAGCGCATCAGCGCGGCTCTAACCCAAACACAGTGCATCAGCGCGGCTCTAACCCGAACACAGCGCATCAGCGCGGCTCTAACCCAAACACAGCGCATCAGCGCGGCTCTAACCCGAACACAGCGCATCAGTGCCCGCATTCTTCCCTCAGTGTGACCCGGAAATGTGAATTTTGTTTTTAAATTGAGTGTTCATCAGAGGGGTTTAAGACCCTGGGACTTTTGTCACACTTGAACCACGAATACACACACACACACACACACAAAAAAAGGAGTTTTGTGATTGAAATATAAAAAGTAACAAACACTGTGTGTGTGTGTGTGTGTATGGTCGCTCTCGTTTGTCGGTCTGAGCTGGCCTGTGTAACGGGTGATGGCTGATTGCTCCCGCAGGCTCTGCGCCAGAGGTCCGACAGCCTGGCCGAGGCCCAGCGAGCGCTGCAGTCTGCGCAGACGGAGAGGGCGACTGCAGAGGAGCGTCTGCGCAGCCTTCAGAGAGCCGTGGCTTTACTAGAGACCGAGAGGAGGGAGTCCGAGAGACAGGCGGTGCGCCTCGAGAAGGACAAGACTGCGCTGAGGAGCACTCTGGAGAAGGTGACCACACACACACACACACACACACACACACGTCTGGTTTACTATCTTTGTGAGGACTCTCCATAGACGTAATGGTTTTTATACTGTACAAACTGTATATTCTGTCCCCTTACACTGCCCCTATCCCTAAACCTGCCCATCACACACACACACACACACACACACACTGGAGAAGGTGACAAGAGGGACCACACACTAACTCACACACTCACTCTCACACACTCACTCACACACTCACTCACACACTCACTCACACACTCACTCACACACTCACTCACTCACACACTCACTCACTCACTCACTCACTCACACACTCACTCACACTCACACACTCACTCACTCACTCACACACTCACTCACTCACTCACTCACTCACACACTCACTCACACACTCACTCACACACTCACTCACACACTCTCACACACTCACTCACTCACACACTCACTCACTCACTCACTCACTCACACACTCACTCACACTCACACACTCACTCACTCACTCACACACTCACACACTCACTCACTCACTCACTCACACACTCACTCACACACTCTCACACACACACACACACCAGCTATAGGTGGAGAGGAGAGAGAGTGATAGAGCCAGTTCAGTGGATGGGGATTATTAGGAGGCCCTGATTGGCCGATGGAGGGAGTGTGTGTTACTCTTCTCCAGGAGTGCCGTGGGACTTTAATGCCCACAGAGAGTCAGGATCTCGCTTTAAAGGTGCTGTGTGTAACTTTTTCACTCTACTAAAGCATAAAAATACATTTATATATTTGAATATATTGAGGAAACATGCGGAGTTCACACACTCGCTCCTCTGAAAAACACTTCAGCCAACAGTTACTGTACTGAGAACTGTGTTTCCGGGATTGTGTGTTGTTGTTTTGGTCTGTGATGCTGCACGTTGCCAATTCTCATTGTCCATTGCGCTCGTTCCTGTTGCGCGACTCAAGCTGGCGACCCATGTCGAGTCTGAGGAGGCGGGACAAACCACGATCTCCCATATGTAGAATTGGACTGCAGTACCGATTTCGACCACTAGTCCTTCTTACAGACTGCCCCTTTAACGCCTCAGCCGCTGGACGATGATTGCTGTGTGTGATGGTGATGTGTTACGATGATGCTCTGGTTGGTCAGGTGGAGCGCCAGAAGCTGAAGACGGAGGAGAGTAGCATGCGCTTGTGCGCGGAGAAAGGCCGCCTGGATCGTTCGCTTAACACCGTGGAGCAGGAGCTGACGGACGCGCAGAAGCAGATCGCGATGCTGCAGGTGCGCCTCCACATCACAGACAGCTTATGTTTAATATTACATGTTTCGTCTAGCAGAAGTGCACATTCGACAGTAGCTTGGGTCAGGGGCGTTTCCAGCATTGAAGGACATCCGGGGCTTAGCCCAGACCATTTTGTGTAAATACAGGGATCACTCGAAGAGGTTTTTTTATTTTATTACAGTAACAATTAAAAAAAAAAAACACACAAAACACAAAACGGGAAAGAGCTTTGCGATTGACTGTACAACTAGATTTGACCAGAAATCTGAGGTACTGTATATTTTTACAGACTGCAAAAAGCTACAGAACAGACTATATTCTGCATAATTGGATGTTTTTAAATAAACACTGACAAAAAACTATACAAGTTTTAGCAGGGCTGGACGATATGATGATATACAGTATAACATTAATGTAAGTGATCACTCGGATTTAGACCTATCTATATTGTATTTATATAAAACGTTTACAGGCAAATTTTCTTCATTTATTTCCCCGGCGTCGAAATCAGGCACATATAAATGTCAGGAAACGCGATTCCTGGCTGCATGTCAATATCCATGGATCACTGGATCTTTGATAAGTTGTAAGGAACACTATATCGGGTCCAACTTTTAGTTTAAACTGATAATAGTTTGTTTTACTCGCGTTTTCGCAGTTTCCCCTATTAACTCCAGCCACGCAGCAGCTCTTCTGCCACTCAGTCCGGCTGAGGGAGTGTGTTCCGGCGGGGAAGTGACGTTAATGCATTCCCTCTATACATAGATGACTTTAGTCTACGTTCATTGACACACCATGGCATCGAACTGTATATAATTCTCAATGTACATCTGTCAAAACTTTTCATTAGGAGCATTGGGATAAACAATGTTTCACTTTTATCTTTCTCCAAAGTAAAATGACTGATTAATTGTTACCAGTTTCCATGTCTGATCCTGGCACAGCTGCTACTGCTGCTGCTGGCTCCTCCCCAGTCTGCAGCTCATCTTTGCTACCCTCTACAAAACCATTTAATCAAATCAAAGTGTATATTTACTACAAACTACAAACACAAAACAAGTCACACATACATTTTATGTTAATGCTTATTGGTTATCCTTAGAGAAAACAACACCTGATAAACAAGGAAAGTATTCAGTGCAGTGGGATAAAACTAATGTTTCTGGCTACCCTTACGAAAAAGAAGTATACTTCAAGTTCATTTTATGAAGAAGTATTATTCGTTTAAATGTATTATAAGTGTAAGAGTAGTAAACTTTAAGTACACAACTAGGTTTCTCATTTTGCATCTGTACTACAAGTGAACTTATAAGTATACTAGTAGTAGTTTACTATTTTAATACAATTAGTATTTTTTTAGTTTATGAAAGTACACACTGAAGTGTACTGTCAGTAAACTACTAGTTTATACTGCAATTATACTTGCAAGTTTTCTTTAAGTTAACAAACTTTTACTTGTTATAGTTCAGTATTTATGAATTATTTTTGCACTTGCAGTATACTATTATGTTCAAATGTAGATTTTTTTTTTATTAAAAAAAAATACCTTTAACTGTACTTTAATTTTAAAGACATTTCATTAGCTTCATGCATTCTTTTTTATCAACTCTTGAATGTTGGTAAGTTTCATAAAGAAAGGCAAAATTAGAATTGGAATTTAAAGGATTAAATAAAATGATGTAGACAAAATTAAACTGAGGCACACTGCTTATGACTTGTGTGACACGGGACAACAAAGCTTCACATTCTTCACAGCTTCACAAAATGCAGGACAGGTGGTCCACCTTTGATAATATTAAGCGGATTTTTGATTTACGTTTAATGTTTGATGATGATCACGTTATTTTATATTTGAGTGAGTGAGCAATCTTCTATCACTTGTTTCAGCTTCTTCTGTGTTTTTATCCGGAAGAGATTCTGTACTAGAAAATGCCAGTAGGCCTAACGTTAAGTGCTAACGTTATAATGTTAGCCTATGCGGTAATAACTAGCTAGTTAAACAAATAGGCCTACAGTGAAAGCCAGCCAGATGACGATCTATCTTCAGACTTTAAGGATAAAAAAACTGAATTCTTACCCACTGACTTCTTTTCGAAAAATCCCCAAAGTCTCGTTTGCTTCATTTTTCTTTAATTTTTTCTTTCCTGCTCGCTGACTGTCTCAGTTGTTAACTCGCGCTCTTGCGGTTGACTGTGCTAGCTCCTCCCCTCCCTGCTGCTGCTGCATATTTAACAGAGAGGAAGAAACGGAGTAGCCCATAGGCTACCGACAGCAAAGAAATGTATTCTATAGGCTAGATTATTTTTTTGATCCATTTTTTACAGGCTGTATGCATGCAAAGCCAAAGCGCAATGAAATAAAGCAACTTATGATTTCGGGCGTTTACATAGGCTATTGTTTGTCCAGTTTCATATTTGCTCAGTGACAGTCATCATTACATTCAGGGCTTGACTCAAAACATTCGGGGAAAAACATCCCCGGCAAAATCGGCTGGCGACGCCCCTGGCTTGGGTTGATGTAAAGTTATCTTCATTAACAAAAGCAGTAATCTGTAAAAATGGTAACAACCTTGTTTTCATAGGATCAAATAGATATGACTGTTTGAGATGTGATCTATACTATATAATAAGCAATGGCTATTTTAACAGAGTAGAGTCCTGATTACAGGTAAAGCCACACATGGCATCTCATTAACATGGTCAAATTTAACTATATGGATTCTGTGGTATTTTTTATAAACGCATTTGATATGAATGCAAATGCACAAAAACTTCTATAGCTTAACAACCAAAATACTGTAATTATATTCCATTCCTCCTTTAATTCATGTCTTCGTTAATAATATAATAAAATTCTATATAAATATCCCACATTTCTGCCACAATACCATGGTTACAGTTAGTGTTACTACAGTAACAGCTTGTTCACACCAGCGGACGATAACTATAACGATAACTATATTAGTGTTCACACCAGCGGACGATAACTATAGCGATAACTATATTAGTGTTCACACCAGCGGACGATAACTATAACGATAACTATATCAGTGTTCACACCAGCGGACGATAACTATAACGATAACTATATTAGCGTTCACACCAGCAGACGATAACTATAACGATAACTATATTATTGTTCACACCAGCAGACGATAACTATAATGATAACTATATTAGTGTTCACACCAGCGGACGATAACTATAACGATAACTATATTAGTGTTCATGCCAGCAGACGATAACTATAACGATAACTATATTAGTGTTCACGCCAGCAGACGATAACTATAACGATAACTATATTAGTGTTCACACCAGCAGACGATAACTATAACGATAACTATATTAGTGTTCACACCAGCGGACGATAAATATAATGATAACTATATTAGTGTTCACACCAGCGGACGATAACTATATTAGCGTTCACACCAGCGGACGATAACTATAACGATAACTATATTAGTGTTCACACCAGTGGACGATAAATATAACGATAACTATATTAGTGTTCACACCAGCGGACGATAACTATAACGATAACTATATCAGTGTTCACACCAGCGGATGATAACTATAACGATAACTATATTAGTGTTCACACCAGCGGACGATAACTATAACGATAACTATATCAGTGTTCACACCAGCGGACGATAACTATAACGATAACTATATTAGTGTTCACACCAGCGGACGATAACTATAACGATAACTATATCAGTGTTCACAGCAGCGGACGATAACTATAGCGATAACTATATTAGTGTTCACACCAGCGGACGATAACTATAGCGATAACTATATTAGTGTTCACACCAGCGGGCGATAACTATAACGATAACTATATTAGTGTTTACACCAGCGGACAATAACTATAACTATAACGATAACTATATCAGTGTTCACACCAGCGGACGATAACTATAGCGATAACTATATTAGTGTTCACACCAGCGGGGGATAACTATAACGATAACTATATTAGTGTTTACACCAGCGGACGATAACTATAGCGATAACTATATTAGTGTTCACACCAGCGGACGATAACTATAGCGATAACTATATTAGTGTTCACACCAGCGGACGATAACTATAGCGATAACTATATTAGTGTTCACACCAGCGGGCGATAACTATATTAGTGTTTACACCAGCGGACGATAACTATAGCGATAACTATATCAGTGTTCACACCAGCGGACGATAACTATAGCGATAACTATATTAGTGTTCACACCAGCGGACGATAACTATAGCGATAACTATATTAGTGTTCACACCAGCGGGCGATAACTATAACGATAACTATATTAGTGTTTACACCAGCGGACGATAACTATAGCGATAACTATATTAGTGTTCACACCAGCGGGCGATAACTATAACGATAACTATATTAGTGTTTACACCAGCGGACGATAACTATAGCGATAACTATATTAGTGTTCACACCAGCGGACGATAACTATAGCGATAACTATATCAGTGTTCACACCAGCGGACGATAACTATAGCGATAACTATATTAGTGTTCACACCAGCGGACGATAACTATAACGATAACTATATTAGTGTTTACACCAGCGGACGATAACTATAGCGATAACTATATTAGTGTTCACACCAGCGGACGATAACTATAGCGATAACTATATTAGTGTTCACACCAGCGGACGATAACTATAGCGATAACTATATTAGCGTCCACACCAGCGGATGATAACTATAACGATAACTATATCAGTGTTCACACCAGCGGACGATAACTATAACGATAACTATATTAGTGTTTACACCAGCGGACGATAACTATAGCGATAACTATATTAGTGTTCACACCAGCGGACGATAACTATAGCGATAACTATATTAGTGTTCACACCAGCGGGCGATAACTATAACGATAACTATATTAGTGTTTACACCAGCGGACGATAACTATAACTATAACGATAACTATATCAGTGTTCACACCAGCGGGCGATAACTATATTAGTGTTTACACCAGCGGACGATAACTATAGCGATAACTATATCAGTGTTCACACCAGCGGACGATAACTATAGCGATAACTATATCAGTGTTCACACCAGCGGACGATAACTATAGCGATAACTATATTAGTGTTCACACCAGCGGACGATAACTATAGCGATAACTATATTAGTGTTCACACCAGCGGACGATAACTATAGCGATAACTATATTAGTGTTCACACCAGCGGACGATAACTATAACGATAACTATATCAGTGTTCACACCACCGGACGATAACTATAACGATAACTATATTAGCGTTCACACAAGCAGACGATAACTATAACGATAACTATATTATTGTTCACACCAGCAGACGATAACTATAATGATAACTATATTAGTGTTCACACCAGCGGACGATAACTATAACGATAACTATATTAGCGTCCACACCAGCGGATGATAACTATAACGATAACTATATTAGTGTTCATGCCAGCAGACGATAACTATAACGATAACTATATTAGTGGTTACGCCAGCAGACGATAACTATAACGATAACTATATTAGTGTTCACACCAGCAGACGATAACTATAACGATAACTATATTAGTGTTTACACCAGCGGGCGATAACTATAACGATAACTATATTAGTGTTCACACCAGCGGACGATAACTATAACGATAACTATATTAGCGTCCACACCAGCGGATGATAACTATAACGATAACTATATTAGTGTTCATGCCAGCAGACGATAACTATAACGATAACTATATTAGTGTTCACGCCAGCAGACGATAACTATAACGATAACTATATTAGTGTTCACACCAGCGGACGATAGCTATAACGATAACTATATTAGTGTTCACACCAGCGGGCGATAACTATAACGATAACTATATTAGTGTTCACACCAGCGGATGATAACTATAACGATAACTATATTAGTGTTCACACCAGCGGACGATAACTATAGCGATAACTATATCAGTGTTCACACCAGCGGACGATAACTATAGCGATAACTATATCAGTGTTCACACCAGCAGACGATAACTATAGCGATAACTATATTAGTGTTCACACCAGCGGATGATAACTATAACGATAACTATATTAGTGTTCACACCAGCGGACGATACCTATAGCGATAACTATATTAGTGTTCACACCAGCGGACGATAACTATATTAAAGCAGGATGGATTTTGATTTGCTGTCAATGTTTTTATCGTTCATCAGCTGGAAAAAATTGTTCTGAAAGTGATTTCAACATCATCGTTTCTCTGTGCTGTTATCGTTATAGTTGTGGTGTGAACTTTTTACAGTTCGAAGGATTTTTAACTAAATATTTATCGTTATCTTTATAGTTATCGTACTTACGGGCCTTAAATCCATGGTGAATGTTGAAAAGCCGTTTAACTGGATCGTTGTTTCTCCTGTTTCCTCTGGCTTTAAACTGAGTCAGATTTGTGTTTTGTATCGGAGAACTCCACCAAACTAGTAACGCTATGTGAACGAGATGATCAGGGTTGCTAAATGCGATGATTCCGATGCAGTCTGAGGCCTATTAATGGTGTGAAGTGTGTGTGTGTGTGTGTGTGTGTTGTTTTCATGGCTGTGCTTGTAAGGAAGAGTTGTGTAGCGTGAAACTGAAGATTGCGCTGTCTGGTGAGTAAGAACAGGTTATGTTTGTGTGTTTTGCGCTTCGTAGAAACGCACTCGTCACGGTGTTGGGGGTTGCTATGGTTTCCGCTGTTGCTATGGTTACAGTGGGTGTTCAGTTGTAGACTGTGTGAGGTGTGTGTGTGGTGTTTGATGCGTGTGTGTGTTTCAGGCTCAGCTGGCCGAGCTGGAGCAGAGTCACAGCACTAGCGAGCAGTCGGCCCGCGTGCGCGAGGACGAGAGACACCGCGTCAGTCAGAGAGAGGCGGAGCGGACGCTAGCCGCGCGAGAGAGAGCGTACCGCCAGCGCGTCAGGGGTCTGGAGGAGCAGGTGTCCACGCTGAAGGAGCAGCTACAGCACGAGATCCGCCGCAGAACGCCCTCGCTAACGTGAGATATATCACCTGCTTTAAAGAGGGCGTTACAATTATCCCTTGATTTACTTTACAAACTAAAATAACTGGCTTAATTACGTCTGTTCAAAACGTCTTACAAAACGCAGAAGGCCTTTATTAACCCCTGGAGCCGTATGGATTACTGTTATGATGGATATAAGCATGCACTTTTTTGGGCTTCAAAATCTCAGGCACCATTATAGAGTTTGGAAGAGCCAGGATATTTTTTAATTAGTGCTGGGCAACGATTAATCGCTATTAAATCGCATCCAAAAAAAAGTTTGTGTTTACATAGTATATGTGTGTGTACTGTGTATAATTATTTTGTATATATAAATACACTCACATGCATGTATATATTTAAGTTTATATATATATATATATCAAAGATTTATACATAATATAAATATACAGTATACATGCATGTGTGTTATTATATACCCAAAATAATTATACACAGTACACACATATATATTATGTAAACACAAACTTTTATTTTGGATAAGATTAATCATAATCTAATCACTGTTTTTAATATAACTCTGATTGTGTTCGTCTGAAAGAAGAGTGTCATATACACCTAGGATGACTTGAGGGAGAGTAAATCATGGCCTGTTTACAGCAAGGACGATAACTATAAAAGAAAGAATAGCAGAGAGAAACACATCAGCTGATGAACGATAAAAACATTGACAGCCAATCAGAATCCATCCTGCTTTAAAGAGCTCGAGCATTTAAAGCGACAGACGACAAAACTGCAGCGCTTATAATAAACAAAGCATATTAATTATAGTTATCGTTCTTGGTGTGAACGGGCTTTTAGAGATGTTGTGAGTTTTTGTTTTATTACAGAATATTGAAAGGGTGAATGTCATGAAACCTGTCTGGAAATGTCCGAGTAATATTTACCCCAAAACCAAAATTGTAACAATGGTATTTTGCTTAAAGAAAATGAAGCCCAGTTTAGGACCAAGATTTGTTACATTGCGACACTATTATTATGACAATTCATCACATTTTATTCTCATAATTCTTTACTGTAATGCAAAAATTTTTTATTCATACTCAGCACAAATACTTGAATATTTTACTGTAATATTTATGGTTTATGTGAATGAGACTCGGTGAAGTTATCTCTGAGAACCAATTTTTTTAAATACCATAACACAAACATGTTTAACATTTGTTATTCAGTTATTGCTATATTTACCTCAACCGATTGTTGACAGGTTTACTGATCAATCAGTGAATCTACTCGCCCTGCAGTTAATCCCCCTCTAAATCTGAAATATACATTTCACTTACGAGATTAATGTTGATCTGAAGAGTTGTCGTGTCCAGATTCACACTGAGATTAATTTGTCATCGCAAGAATTCCGAAAGCGTTTTTCACAACGCGATTCTCTGAAAATGTACAGTAAGTTTCAGCGCGAGTTCGGTCGCGAGCTTGACAGCGGCAGCGCGCACAGAAATAACGGACTCTGACAGGAATGGCGCGAATTACTGAGGTGAGACACTTTTACGTCATATTTTTTCAATATTGTTATAATACATTTTTAAAGCCAATCGCATTAAGGTGCGTAGTCATTCAGGAGAAAAGAAGATAGTTCGCAATCACGACCCCGTCCTTCAGATCGACATATCGCGTAAATAATGGATTGAAGTTATTAAGAAAAATGGCATTTTAACTGCTAGTTTACTACTATTCTCAGTCTTTTGTTTTATCTGTGAAATAAATGTATTTTTTGTTTTGCTAGAATGGATTTTATACACATTAAAATGATTTTGTTTAAATGTGTAAGCTTTCAGTCTATTGTTTAAAAACGTTTCCTGTATTCATGTAAAGTACAAAAATGTTTATTAATAAATTGCAAAACTTGGTTTGGAACAGCTAATATTACAGTGAACGGTGAGTATATTAAAGCTGAACCCTGACTGAGTTCTTCAGATTGATGACAGATCCCAGCTAACTAAAATGTTCTAAAAACGTTAGCATAACCTTCCCATTGAGGTATAGAAACATTTCTGTTTTTAAATGCTTAAAGAAACATTCCATTGTATCGTTCTTCAAACATTATGGGAACGCTTTTGAATATTCTGAAACAAGTAGTAACATTTAAAAAACGTTAACATTTCAGAAAAGAAACGCTCCTTGAATGATGTATAAATAAAGTTTTTGTGCTAATGTTTAGAGAACATTATTAAAGACCAGATAACTTTGAAAAAACGTTCTATTAACGTTACTGGAAGAACGTTTGTTCATAACTTTGAGGGAACCTTGCCAGAACGTTCCCTGTTAGCTGGGTTACAGGTTTTGACCTCTGACCTGAGGTCAGGCGTGAAGGTTTGAGTCTGGGTTCAGTATAACTCACCCCAAGACAAAATAAACAAGTAAACAACAACAGCACTGGATCACAAACAGTAATAATCCAAACGCGACACGTCTCTGTTCTCCTGCACCAGTATAACAGATAATAGCACCAGTGGCAACATACAGCCGAATGATCAATTACTACAGTAAATATCAGTTTACATGAGACCAGAAAACATCAGATGCTGCCGGAGAATATGAAGAGGACAGAGGTCTGAAACACACTCTACACAAGTACACAAAGAATTGTTACGTTCTGAAATGTGTCAGAGCGCAAAACACAAGTGTTGCCACACGGGGGTGCTATAGTGGGCAAAAGTGTCGTCTTCTATGGTCAGTTTTCTCTTTCAGCTCGAGAACCGTCATCGACAGACTGAACAATCTTGCTGAGATGTTTACAGGAAACTGAGGTCATGCATGTACAACAGCTACACGTGCTAGCATTGTGTTAGCATACTTGCGTAGAAGATGTTTTAGTCCTACAGCTGGAGTGAGTGTCAGCGTCTGATGGGCAGTACCAGGGCTCGTGTGTGTGTGTGTGTGTGTGTGTGTGTGTTTAACAGGATCCGCAGCTCTTGGCGCAGCTGCCGCCCATCGCCCCACACTGGCCACTGAGTGCAACTACACCACAGCGCGAGAACTGATCGCGACACAGATCCGCTGCAGAGAGACAGATGACATGTTAGTCTGCGTTCACTGAACGAGTGCAAGACGACACACACACACACACACACTCACCTCTCAGCAGCTCCTCATGGGCACACACAGTCCTCACGCAGATCTCCTTATTTATCACATAAACCCTGCGCAGACTGAGACACAAACACCACGAAACGGTTACTGTTATTAAAAACTGAAATGAGTGTGTGTGTGTGTGTGTGTGTGAGAGTGAGTGTGTGTGTGTGCTGACCTGTAGAAGCAGATGCTGTTGAGACACTGTTTACACGGCTGATGGACAGAATAGAGACGAGTGCAAGGATACTGTTCCTCACGACAGTCTGAAAACACACAACACATCAACGGCTCTTATTTCTCACGTTCTGATTCACAGAGATGGGACCAAGTCACACATGTGCAAGTCTCAAGTAAGTCTCAAGTCTTAACCTTCAAGTCTCAAGTAAGTCCCAAGTATTTTTTTCCAGGGCAAGTCAAGTCAAGTCACAGGCTATGTCAAGTCAAGTCTTGTAGTAGGTCAAGTCCAAGTCAAGTCACCTTATTATTGTAATTTTACCTGCAGAATTTGATCTATGGGCGTCAGTTTGGTTTGAAATGAACAGAGGCGCATCCGGAAGTGCATTTGGGAACAATGACGCATTCATTCACTTTTCTCTTTCGCGCAGGTCATGTTTTGAAAGATGGTGTCCTGTAGCTTACTAATTTAAAGAAATAAAAATGTATACAAAAATGTGATGTCCGATTTCTTTTATGAAGAAGAAAGCCTTAAGTTTTCAAAAAGCATTAGACATATGACCCACTATTCTGCTTCGTGTAAGTTATTTATCAATGAATTCAAACGCGTTGGCTGGCGCTGAGCCAGAGACATACGCTCTCAGTGTTGTCATATATCACAACTGTTCAGTGTTTTCAACCACATCATTTTTATTTTAGGTTTCAGATATTTAAATACACATAACTACTAGCAAAAATATATATTTGTAGTTTGTAAAATATACACTGATGTCTATGGAAGCGTCAATAATAATCCTTTCCATTATAATAAGACGACGTTTTATTCATATCAGATACACGTTGTGTAAGTAGCTTTACATTTTACCCTATTCTTCTCCCAGTTCACCGGTCACTTACTTTCATGTATTTTGTGAGAAGTTGAGAAATTGACGTGATGTAAACTAACATGGCGCCGCCCATTCGCACATATAGCTCAACTAACGCGATCATTATAAAGGTGTTTAAACAACAAAACACATCCACTTGCACATATTTGACAATCGGAATATCAGTGTTGCATGTTATAGCTAATACATTTGTGAACATTTTGAATAAAACAGGAAAAATGACATAAAGGCAGATCATTCATTCAGCGCTGTGTTGTGGTTGCGCTGTGTCACGTGATAAGCAATGACGCGTCACCATGGAAACATTAAAGTGAGTGACAGGTTCTAAATAACGGTCGCCTAGAAAAAGTCACGCTGGGGGATCAGTTAGAATAGTTTAAACTTACTTGTGAAAGGGTTAGCATGGCTACTTTAGCTATTACATTAGCTAACTACCAACTAACATTAACAAATTGACAAGCACTTAC
>CM060612.1:30155066-30197566 GCA_030578255.1 Tiaroga cobitis
TCTGTCTGTCTGTCTATCTGTATC
Source organism: Tiaroga cobitis (assembly GCA_030578255.1). Classification (NCBI taxonomy): domain Eukaryota; kingdom Metazoa; phylum Chordata; class Actinopteri; order Cypriniformes; family Leuciscidae; genus Tiaroga; species Tiaroga cobitis. Next base: position 30,155,091 of record CM060612.1, read on the forward strand.
TAACTATCTATCTATTTATCTATCTATCTATCTATCTATCTATCTATCTATCTATCTATCTATCTATCTATCTATGTGTCTATCTGTCTCTATCTATCTATCTGTCTGTCTGTGTGTGTCTATCCTTCTGCGGCCCCAGAGAGTCTTGCGCTCAAAGAATGTGCTCGTGTCTTTCTTCTGCTTTTCTCCTTTTCTCAGAAACGACCCTCGTGCCGCTGCAAACATTCCTGTCTGTCTCTCGGTCTTTTCCTAGAAGCCATTTTCTGTACCATTAATTTCCCTTCCTCTCCTCTGTCTCTCTGTCTCTCACACACTGTCTGTCTGTCTCTCTCTGTCTCTCTCTGACTCACTCACTGTCTGTCTGTCTCTCTCTCTCTCTGTCTCTTTCTCTCTGTCTGTCTGTCTCTCAGCTCTTGTTTCTTCTGACCCCTGTAAGATGAGGTCGTCACGAAGAAGGACAGACTCTCAGACGGAGAGAGAGACAGAGATTCCCATTAAAGTCATTTTTTTCCAGCTTGTAATATCAAACCATGAATCTTCACACAGATATTGATCCGTTTAGCAGAACACACACTCTCAATGTAAATACAGTCTCTGTGTGTGTGTGTGTGCGTGCGTGTGTGTGTGCGTGCAGACATTCCTCAGCATGTGTGTGTGTTGTAGCATATGCTGAAACTCACATCTGGGAGTCATTAAACCCCTTTAGACCCTCCCCCAACACACACACACACACACACACACACACACTCTCTCTCTCTCTCTCTCTCTCTCTCTCTCTTTCTCTCTCTCTCTCTCTCTCTCTCACACACACACACACACTCCTGTGTTCTGCTCTCTTCATTAACTCTCATCTCTCTTGTTAAAACATAACAGTCTTTGTTCAATTTTCTTTTAAAGACTCTTGCTGCTGCAACTCTTGGACATGAAAGAGACATGTCTTTTTCTATGTGTGTGTGTGTGTTTATGTTGGCTGTTTTGTCATTTGCCCCTGGCAGTAATCCTGCTCTTCCTCCAACAAAGAGCAAAAGCCCCCCAACAGACTCACAAAACATTAAACACTCAAATGATCTATTAAATCGTGTTTTTCAGACAATGAGTGTAATGTATAAACTGTGAGATTATCTCAAATAAATCACGTAACGGACTGTAAACTCGTTCAGTACACAAGCTTCATCTACGTGCGTTAAACTATGACTCATGACATGCAAGCAGTTTATGCAAAAAATCCTCGCTGAGTTTAGATGTTTACATTTAATATACTAAATATAATACTTAAGAATGAATCTGCTCACCTTTAATTCTGTCCTTTATTCCTCGAGTGATGCTCAACTCTCAGCGTTTCTGAAGTTTCAGCGAAGCCCCGCCCATCGCGATAAGCCCCGCCCCGGGCCCGAGCCTCGCTGACAGGAATGTGAAACTCCATCTTACCTCATCCAAAACCGTGAATATAACGCTGAATATATATCTTATAAAACTAATACGCAATATCCAACTCTTATATACCCATTTCTGCTTGTTAGCTCGTGTTTAAATCACTTATTTTCGTTGTGTATCTACCGTTGGCTCATCACGTGATCTTCATCGCCCTCGTGAGGGTGAACAACAGTAGTCTTTCATTTCATACAAATAAAAATTTTGGCTGTATTTTTAAATTGATTTTATTTGTTGTACTATACAGTTAAAGAGATGTTTCCCTCAACTTCAATCGTCTAGGCATGGTAAACCTTTTTATATATGTATGTTTTAATTATAACCTTTGGGCAACAACTTTGTTATTAAATGGGCTATATAAATAAATAAAAGTTTAAGTGAAAAGCTGGAAATTAGACTAAGAAGAAGCTCATGATCAAGAGTTTTGATAATTCCAACACTTTCATTTGTGTTATTTCAGAATTCATCGACACTTTATTATTTGAACATGCGAACAAGAGTCAGAAAGAAGAGTGAGACTTGACTTAAAATCTGAGAAATACGTCTTTCAAACACTGAGAAGTTTTGCAGATATCAAGTCGTTTAAAACAGGACATTGTGATGTAAACTTCAATGTATTTATTTCAACTTCAAGCATGTATTTATTTAATATACAGAGAGATCTCCAGATAAAACGAGTCAAAGATCTTAAACTCAAACACGTAAGCGTATCCGTTTATGGAGTGATGAACAGCAGGAATGGTTCAGGTCACATGATCTTGTCCTGTCTAGAGTGTCTAGGTGAGTGTGTGTGAGCTGGTCTTTGAACATCTTCAGTGTTTTACGCTGATGCCGTTTTCTTCTCCTTGTAGGTGGCCATCATCTTCTTGATCTCAGCGATGGCTTTGCCCGGATTCAAACCCTGCGGGACGAGAAACGAGTATCAGAACACATGAAGCGAGCATCAGAACACATGGAGACGAGCATCAGAACACATGGAGACGAGCATCAGAACACATGTAGACGAGCATCAGAACACATGGAGACGAGCATCAGAACACATGGAGACGAGCATCAGAACACATAAAGCGAGCATCAGAACACATGAAGCGAGCATCAGAACATATGAGGCGAGCATCAGAACACATGGAAGCATCAGAACACATGAAGCGAGCATCAGAACATATGAGGCGAGCATCAGAACACATGGAAGCATCAGAACACATGAAGCGAGCATCAGAACACATGGAAGCATCAGAACACATCACATGGAAGCATCAGAACACATAGAAGCATCAGAACACATGGAAGCATCAGAACACATGGAAGCATCAGAACACATCACATGGAAGCATCAGAACACATGGAAGCATCAAAACACATGAAGCGAGCATCAAAACACATGAAGCGAGCATCAGAACACATGAAGCGAGCATCAGAACACATGAAGCATCAGAACACATCACATGGAAGCATCAGAACACATAGAAGCATCAGAACACATGGAAGCATCAGAACACATGGAAGTATCAGAACACATCACATGGAAGCATCAAAACACATGAAGCGAGCATCAGAACACATGGAAGCATCAGAACACATCACATGGAAGCATCAGAACACATGGAAGCATCAAAACACATGAAGCGAGCATCAAAACACATGAAGTGAGCATCAAAACACATGAAGCGAGCATCAGAACACATGAAGCGAGCATCAGAACACATGGAAGCATCAGAACACATCACATGGAAGCATCAGAACACATGGAAGCATCAGAACACATGAAGCGAGCATCAAAACACATGAAGCGAGCATCAAAACACATGAAGCGAGCATCAGAACACATGAAGCGAGCATCAGAACACATGAAGCGAGCATCAGAACACATGAAGCGAGCATCAGAACACATGGAAGGATCAGAACACATCACATGGAAGCATCAGAACACATGGAAGCATCAGAACACATGAAGCGAGCATCAGAACACATGAAGCATCAGAACACATGAAGCGAGCATCAGAACACATGAAGCATCAGAACACATGAAAGCATCAGAACACATGAAGCGAGCATCAGAACACATGGAGACGAGCATCAGAACACATGAAGCGAGCATCAGAACACATGAAGCGAGCATCAGAACACATGAAGCGAGCATCAGAACACATGAAGCATCAGAACACATGGAAGCATCAGAACACATGAAGCGAGCATCAGAACACATGAAGCATCAGAACACATGGAAGCATCAGAACACATGAAGCATCAGAACACATGGAGACGAGCATCAGAACACATGAAGCATCAGAACACATGGAAGCATCAGAACACATGGAGACGAGCATCAGAACACATGGAGACGAGCATCAGAACACATGAAGCGAGCATCAGAACACATGAAGCATCAGAACACATTAAGCGAGCATCAGAACACATGAAGCATCAGAACACATGAAGACGAGCATCAGAACACATGAAGCATCAGAACACATGGAGACGAGCATCAGAACACATGAAGCGAGCATCAGAACACATGAAGCGAGCATCAGAACACATGAAGCATCAGAACACATGGAGACGAGCATCAGAACACATGAAGCGAGCATCAGAACACATGAAGCATCAGAACACATGAAGCGAGCATCAGAACACATGAAGCATCAGAACACATGGAAGCATCAGAACACATGAAGCATCAGAACACATAGAGACGAGCATCAGAACACATGGAGACGAGCATCAGAACACATGAAGCGAGCATCAGAACACATGGAGACAAGCATCAGAACACATGAAGCATCAGAACACATGAAGCGAGCATCAGAACACATGGAGACGAGCATCAGAACACATGAAGCGAGCATCAGAACACATGGAGACAAGCATCAGAACACATAAAGCATCAGAACACATGAAGCGAGCATCAGAACACATGAAGCGAGCATCAGAACACAAGGAGACGAGCATCAGAACACATGAAGCGAGCATCAGAACACATGGAGACGAGCATCAGAACACATGAAGCGAGCATCAGAACACATGGAGCGAGCATCAGAACACATGGAGCGAGCATCAGAACACATGGAGACGAGCATCAGAACACATGAAGCGAGCATCAGAACACATGGAGACGAGCATCAGAACACATGGAGCGAGCATCAGAACACATGGAGCGAGCATCAGAACACATGGAGCGAGCATCAGAACACATGAAGCGAGCATCAGAACACATGGAGACGAGCATCAGAACACATGAAGCGAGCATCAGAACACATGGAGCGAGCATCAGAACACATGGAGCGAGCATCAGAACACATGGAGCGAGCACGCGCTGCTCAGGCGTCTCTGGAGGTCAGTGTGGTTCACCTTCGGGCAGGTTTTGGTGCAATTCATGATGGTGTGACAGCGGTACAGAGAGAACGGGTCCTGCAGTTTAGAGAGCCTCTCCTCAGTGAAGTCGTCACGCGAGTCGATCATCCAGCGGTACGCCTGAAAAACACGAGCAAAGCAACGTTTCAAAGAGCGAATGGGTGCGACAGCTAACTTGAGCTGGACAATAACTCTAGATCTGCTGTAAACCCTAACACTCTCTGTTACTGTAATCTCCTGTTCTCACTGTAAAGCTGCTGTGAAACTTTATATTGTTAAAGCGCTGTATAAATGACGGTGACGGTTGGCTCAGGTTTTGCAGTGTTTGACACTAGTTGGACTCCGTTTGTTTTTTTGGCAAATTTTGGCTGTCTGTGAGAAAGATCACTCTGATTGGCTGCTCAGCTCGACCCGAGCTTTAAAGGTGCAGTGTGTAATGTTTAGCGGCATCTAGTGGTGAGGTTGTGAATTGCACCCAACAGAAGTTACGGTGCGTTAGGTTGTGTCTATGTGGTGTTTTTAATACGCTTTAACACACACCATGTGTAAGTTCATAAGTCGACAGCATTGCTGAGTATTTTCTGCTTAAAACTGCAGTGAACCAAAGACAGTCTCAAAAACACGGTTTGAAATCGCTGGTGTTTCTGACGTCACAAACGACCTTGTAACCAATCAGATCAACGTGTGATCGTCAACCAGTGGATATCTGAGCTGAGTGAGTGGAGGAGGGGCTCATTTGCATATTCATAGAAACGCACATACTAAATGAGGCGAGGGTGTCGAGTTACATTCAAGATATTTTAAGACATTTTTTTCAAGGAAAAAACATTTAAATATGTCATTTTGGTGGTTAATGATGAGTTTTAAAGGACAAAATGATTGACTACAGGGGGACTTTAAGTTTCAGTTTTTGAATGATGGATATAATCTACTGCCACCTGCTGGTGTAAACCGGTATTTACTCTAACGCAGTTCAAGCACAACTTTTTCGGCCAGACACAGCCGACGTGAGGCAACATACTCGTCCTTCTTTGTCACTAGTCGGTTTGGTGCGTCACGGCCAAATAAACGAGAACTCTGTTATCATTCCCATCGTTCCAAACCCATAAGACTTTTGTTCATCTTTGAAATACAAATCTAAGAGATTTATGTTCCTCCATTGAAAGTCTGTTCACCCAAAATAAATGCATATGAATGAAGCACATTAATCCAAGAGACTTTTCAGTAGGGATGCACCGATTTGAACATTTTTGCCGATACGATAACCGATAATTCTTTGTATTTGAAAACCGATAACCGATATATCATATTTCAAGCAATTAAACACCATCGTGTTGAACAGTCGCATCTGAAGCGTCTCAGCTGAGGGAAATCATACATTACTTATCGGCTTTAATATATCGGACAAAATTTCTTATCTGGCCGATAACGATAACATAAAAAATGAACATACATCTGTCGTTACCGATATTTCGTGCATTCCTGGTTTTTATGATGAACAGATTTACTTTAAGCTTTCTTTCAAATCTAAGCATTGATCAGCGAGCGTGAGCTGAACCGTACTTGCTTGACCGATGCGGTTTATCTTCGCGCGGCACATTTGAGCTTCTGCAAGAACCAACGAGGTTCTCAAGCAAGTACAGCTGAGCTTCCGTTCACGTTCGCTGATCAATGTTTATAAAAGCTGTCGCCATCTTGGCCGCGTCACTCCCGGATAAACGAACATGTGCAGCGAGGCGGATTAGCTGAGGTGACGCGACGCTAACGCTAGCAGACAAACGGCTAGTAGTGACATCAGCGGCAATCCACCTGTCACTCAAGTGGCCACGCCCTTAATTATGCAGAACTTTAAGGCTTAATATCATTTAAACGGATGAGTTATAAAAACATCCCCCCTCACAGTCGTCATGAAGGGCAACATTAGCGATATAGACCAAAACCACTTTGAGCTCCAGACTGTAAACATGTGTTTTTCTGCTGTAAAGTTGTGCATTTTAACATGCGGGTCTATGGGAGTGAGTCTCTTCTGCAGCCGGCCTCTAGTGGCCAGTGGAGGAACTGCAGGTTAAGTCACTCAGCGTTGGCTTCAAGAGAGAGAGAGAGAGGGGAAGGCTACTGGTTGGTGTGATAAAAACTACAGATGTAAAAAAGATAAACATTAAAATAATGTTTAATTGGCTTGGTTCTGACCGGCATGATGTTTGGAGGATGTGTGTGTGTGGAGGATGTGTGTGTCTGTTTGCACTGACCTGCATGAGGACGGCCGGGCCCAGATACTTGTCTCCGTTCCACCAGTAACTGGGACAGCTGGTGCTGCAGCACGCACACAGGATACACTCGTATAGGCCGTCCTGACACACACACACACACACACACACAGTGAGACCACAGACACGTGTGTGTGTGAGTGTGTGTGGGAGAGAGACTTTGTGTGTGAGAATGAGTGAGTGAGTGAGAGTGTGTGTGTGTGTGTGTGTGTGTGTGTGTGTGTGAGAGAGAGCGTGAGTGAGTGAAAGAAAGAGTGTGTGTGTGTGTATGTGTGTGTGAGAGAGAGCGTGAGTGAGTGAGAGAGAGAGTGTGTGAGTGTGTGTGTACCAGCTTCTCTCGGTCCTCCACACTCTGCAGGTACTGCTCTTTCCCCTCTCTGGACTCGTCCTTCTTCTTCAGGTACGGCTCGATGGATTTATACTGAGCGTAGAAGTTGCTCATGTCCTGCAGGAGACAGACAGCGTTCACACACTCTCTCAGACACTCACACACACACACGCACACACACACACACACACACACTCACCGGCACCAGGTCCTTCACCACGTACATGTGTGGCAGTGGGTAGATCTTCGTCACTTTGCTGGTGTTCGTGTCGATCTTGTTCAGACACGCTAACGTGTTTCCACCGTTGATGTTCATAGCGCAAGATCCACAGATTCCTATAGAACAGATCACAACCGCATCAAACCGGATCACAACCGCATCAAACCGGATCACAACCGCATCAAACCGGATCACAACCGCATCAAACCGGATCACAACCGGATCACAACCAGATCAGACCGGAAACCCAGAACCGGTTTAACCCTCTGGTGCTCTTCGAAAATTTAAATCTTTTTTTTTTTTTTTTACTTCATCGGAATGGAGAGTTTCCTCTAGTGGAAGCGTGTGGAACTGCAGCCGAACACACTCTCACTGAACGCTCGTTTACTGAGAGATCAGCCGCACATGCGGAGCACCACCAGTGTAGAGTTACGGCTTTGATTTTATCAGTTTTAGAGTAAAACGTGTTTTTGAAAATATAGATTTCATATAAAAATTTAAAATAGTATTTTTGCACATTTTTCATAACAATAAATGTAAAATTCTGTAACTTTTTAAAACTGTTTTCACTTCATCAATAATCTGCCGAGTGTCGTGTTTGAGGAGAGATCAAACTTCAGTCTGTCGCTCTAAAGCGTTCGAGATTCACCAGTTTAAGTTGGAAATGTAATTTTCAGGTCTACGCTCAAAACGTGAATAAATGGATTATAAATACAGCGTAAATATAAGTTAGTACCATAAAAATGCAAAATATGAAATAAAAAACATTATCGAACTAAAATATCGTACATTCATTTCATTGAAAAAAAAAAGTGTTCATGTTTGAGCGGCGCGATTAGCGGTTAGCGTATCTCACCCTCTCGGCAGGAGCGCCTGAAGGTCAGCGTCCCGTCCATCTCGTTCTTGATCTTGATGAGCGCGTCCAGAACCATCGGCCCGCAGCTGAGGGACACAACACACACTCTGTCACGCGTGTACACACACTCAGTCACGCGCACACACACACTCTGCCCGACGGCGCTCCACTCACGTGTTGAGGTCGATCTCGTACGTCTGCATGCGCGGTTTGTCCCCGACGGTGTCCGGATCCCAGCGGTAGATCTGGAACGCCTTGATCCTGGGCTGAGCCGCGGGAGCCGCTACTGTCTGCGCGAACCGCACCGCCTGGAGAACACAACACCGCGCGTCACTGACACTGCCCTCTAGCGGCCACTGGCGGAACTGCAGCACTGCCACCAAACACACTCATCCTTCCCTCGCGGGACAACATGACCCGGGCCCTGACATTATACTTCCAGAAAGGTTATTTCATTTCATTTTGATCATTTTTTTTATGCATTTTTTTTATTATTATTTCTTTATGCAATTTTTTATTTATCTTTAAATTACTAGATTTGATCAATAAATAAATAGTAATTTAAGCACATTTCTCACATTCTTTAAACTTAAATTCAAAATAACTCACAATTTCATGCATAGCCCTTTGAATAATTCAGCCCTAAATATCTCACATTGGGAGTCTTTGCGACCTCTTGTGGAAAATAATAATATAACATGATATTTCATAACTCTTGCCACTAGATGGCCTTATAGAGCTCATTATTTAGCTGTTCCGCTGGGTCCTAAAGTCAGTTCGTTTCAGATACACATGTAGACATTATAAAATAATTCTTTGGTAAAGTTATTGCATTTTTAGTTTGAATTTTGAGCATTTTGAGGTTTTTCTAAACGCATTCCACTCATTCCTAAGGGGCTCAGATTGACCCGAGAGGGAAGGTTTAGTTACTTTTCTAAATGTCAACCACAAAACTCCTCGAATCCATTCATTTTAGTGTGTGTATTCGTGCTTCAAGTGCGACAAAGTCCTCCGATGAACACTAAAATATTTTGGTCACAATGACCCGAGAGAGGGATGAGATGAAGACATGTCACGTGATCACTAGATGGGTTTAATCTGTGAAACTGATAACATCGCGACTCTTTATTAACATCAACAACACTGATGTACAGTATCAACTGCTTTCTAATGGATAAAATATAAAACACGTCACATTATATTCTATATCAGTGCTACATCATCACTATATAATATAAAACAGCAGTTTGTCACGATCGTGCGACACAACATTAATCACAACAATCCTTCACTCGTATCACACTATAGCGATGTTAAACTGCTAGCCGTGTGTGTAACCGTGAAGACGCTGATGTGCTCGTGTTAGAGTGAGCGTCAGTGTGAGCTGTCGCTGATCAGGTGATGTTGTTTACCGTGATCGCGGGTCGGTGGACGGCGGCGCAGCGGCTCAAGGAGAAACACACAGCGGCCATGATCGCGTCAGTCTGACCCTCGGTCCTCCGGCGGCCCAGAGTGCACCGGGCGGGCTGCGCCTCACACACACGCACTGCTTCCTGTCGAGGGAGGATACCGCGTCTGACGCCCACGGGTGATGTGCACTAGGAAGGCAGATAAGTAGGGGTTGAAACACAGCCCGCGAGTGATATAAGGGATTATTTATCGCATTATATGAATTACAGTTGAATGTTTAACTTATCGCAAATTTATAAAAAAAATATATTAACCGCACGAATTACATTTGAGAATAAACCACATACATAACTAGTAAAAAACATTGCTTTGACGGTGTTCTACTGTCTGATTCATTATTATTCATTTTTGGTATTTGTATTTTTCATAGCGTTTGAATAATAATAATAATGTATGTGTCCAGTGTAATTTAAAATAAAGCATTTGTGCTTTTATTAGACTTTTATTTTCTCGTGTGCCCCGGATATGACGTCGCGTGGCGGTGCAGGGCGAACTGTGCACGAGAGCTCGAGGTCACGCATGTGAACTCAGTTGCCGTTGATCAGCAGTAACTCGTTAGATCGATCAGTGTGATTGATTGATCATCATGGTGTTCCTCACGCTCTCCTGCTGGATCCGGAACCGCGGACCCGACCGGTACTGGAAGGTGCAGGAGCTCCTGAAGAACGCGCGGGTGAGAGGATGGAGACAGCTGTCTGTCTGTCTAACTGTCTATCTATCTATCTATCTATCTATCTATCTATCTATCTATCTATCTATCTATCTATCTGTCGGTCTGTCTGTCTAACTGTCTATCTATCTATCTATCTATCTATCTATCTATCTATCTATCTATCTGTCGGTCTGTCTGTCTAACTGTCTATCTATCTATCTATCTATCTATCTATCTATCTATCTATCTATCTATCTATCTATCTATCTATCTATCTGTCTGTCTGTCTATCTGTCTATCTATCTGTCTATCTATCTGTCTATCTATCTATCTATCTATCTATCTGTCTGTCTATCTATCTATCTGTCTATCTATCTATCTATCTATCTATCTATCTGTCTGTCTATCTATCTGTCTATCTATCTGTCTGCCTATCTATCTGTCTATCTGTCTGGCTGTCTATCTATCTGTCTGTCTGTCTAACTGTCTCTCTATCTATCTGTCTGTCTGTCTGTCTGTCTATCTATCTGTCTGTCTATCTGTCTATCTATCTATCTGTCTGTCTATCTATCTGTCTATCTATCTGTCTGTCTGTCTGTCCAACTGTCTGTCTGAATGTTCTGAAACAAATAGTCACATTTAAAAACGAACGTCTAGCTCAAACATTTCAGTAAAATGCTCCATGAACGATGTATAAATAATGTTTTAGTTCTGATGTTTTGAGAACGTTATTAAAGAGCAGATAACTTTGAACAAACATTCTATTAACGTTACTGGAAGAACGTTTGTTCATAACTGAGAGAGAACGTTCCTGTTCGCTGGATGCTGATGTGTGTGTGTGTTCAGTGAAGGAGTCTGATATGTGTGTGTGTGTGTGTGTTCAGTGAAGGAGTCTGATATGTGTGTGTGTGTGTGTGTGTTCAGTGAAGGGGTCTGATATGTGTGTGTGTGTGTTCAGTGAAGGAGTCAGATGTGTGTGTGTGTGTGTGTGTGTTCAGTGAAGGAGTCTGGTGTGTGTGTGTGTGTGTGTGTTCAGTGAAGGAGTCTGATGTGTGTGTGTGTGTGTTCAGCAGAGATGTATAAAGTACTAGAGACCCAGACTTGAGTAAAAGTACAAGTGCTGTATCAAAAAAGTGACTTGAGTAGAAGTTGAAGTGCTCTCTAAGCACCCTACTTAAGTGGAAGTACTAAAGTATTCAACATTTTTTTTACTTAAGTATTGCAAGTAGTTTAAAAAAAATGTACTACTCAAGTACTGAAAGTAAAAGTACAAGTATTGTATTATGTAGTAAAGCATCTCACCCTTCTCCCTGCTTGTGCCTTTTTTCTCCACAGCTTATTGGGTATTTATCTGCATGTTACAGCAATATCTGAAAGCTTTATTTCAGGGAGTTCCTGGAATGTCACATATGGCTCTTCTTCATGTGTTCCATATATGGACTAATGTGCACAGGGCGCCCTCAGACTGCCAGTATGGATTGAAAATACAGTATATCAGAGTGCTCATAATTACATCGGCCCATTTTGGGTATAAATTCAATAAATATTATTCCTCTCTAAAGACATCTGACGTAAATCTATGAAAATCTATCAATATTAAACTGCACAAGCTAAAAGCCCTGAGGGACATTGTTTGGTCAAGCGCTTTCATGACACGGGAGGGTTTATCATTACTCCTGACACAAATTAAGACATAACTGTCACTATAAGTTTCTCAGAATAAAATAGTGGTCAAATACTAAACCTTGAGTCTTATATCTTTTTAATGATGTAGTTTGTCAAGGTATTAACATTAAATTTAATAGTAACTTTGAACTATTAAAAACAAAGAACGATTCAGTGCATCGGCGTCCTCGCACATTCTATATGAATTATCTTTCACTCCAACAAATGAAAACACCGCCACCGGCGCCACGATCACTCGAAGTTGAAGGTGGTGTTTCTGGTTCTTCCATCTCGAAAAAAACTAACAAATCTCAAGTGTTCTCAATGGAGGCAGGCAGCAGAGCGGGAGGCAGAGCGGGAGTACGAGCTTCATTAAACCTGTTGACAGAGCCATCTACCGCTCTGGCACTGATTATCTGGGTTTGGAATGATTCAACATTTTTATAATTGTAACGTATAAATGTAGAAGTATTAAACTCATCGAAAATATGTACTGAAGTAAAAGTGGAAGTAGGAGAAAAAAAGAATACTCTACTAAAGTACAGATACAGCCTTTTAGTACTTAAGTACAGTAGTGAAGTAGTTCTACTTCGTTACTATACATCTCTGGTGTTCAGTGAAGGAGGTTGATTGGTGTGTGTGTGTGTGTGTGTGTTCAGTGAAGGAGTCTGATGTGTGTGTGTTCAGTGAAGGAGTCTGATGTGTGTGTGTGTGTGTGTTTCTGCAGCACTTCCGCGGCAGGAAGAACCGCTGCTACAGTCTAGCGGTGCGAGCCGTTCGCCGAGCCTTTATCTACGCTAGCAAAGGCCGGAAAGCCAAGCGCCGCAACATGAGACAGGTAGAGAACTCAAACACACACACACACACACTCTCACACACACATACACTGATACACACGACACATGAGCTTCATCTCACCTGTCAATCACTAATGATCTGTGTGTGTGTGTGCAGCTGTGGATTTCGCGCATCGCTGGTGCCACCAGAGAACACCAGCTAAAGTATCCTGCGCTCATACACAACCTGCTGAAGGTGAGTGAGTGAGTGAGTGTGAGAGTGAGTGAGAGTGAGTGAGTGAGTGAGTGAGTGAGTGAGTGAGTGAGTGAGTGAGTGTGTGAGAAAGAGTGTGAGTGTGAGAGTGAGGGAGTGAGAGTGTGAGAGTGAGAGTGAGAGTGAGTGAGTGAGTGAGAGTGAGTGAGTGAGTGAGTGAGTGAGTGAGTGAGTGAGTGAGAGAGAGTGAGTGAGAGTGAGTGAGAGTGAGTGAGAGTGAGAGAGAGTGAGTGAGAGTGAGTGAGAGAGTGAGTGAGAGTGAGTGAGTGAGAGTGAGTGAGTGAGTGAGTGTGTGAGAAAGAGTGTGTGAGTGAGTGAGAGTGAGAGTGAGAGTGAGAGTGAGAGAGAGAGTGAGTGAGTGAGTGAGTGAGTGAGTGAGTGAGTGAGTGAGTGAGTGAGTGAGTGAGTGAGTGAGTGAGTGAGTGTGTGAGAAAGAGTGTGAGTGTGTGAGTGAGTGAGTGAGTGAGTGAGAGTGAGAGTGAGTGAGAGTGAGGGAGTGAGAGTGTGAGAGTGAGAGTGAGAGTGAGTGAGTGAGTGAGAGTGAGTGAGTGAGAGTGAGTGAGTGAGTGAGTGAGTGAGTGAGTGAGTGAGTGAGTGAGAGAGAGTGAGTGAGAGTGAGTGAGAGTGAGTGAGAGTGAGAGAGAGTGAGAGAGTGAGTGAGAGTGAGTGAGAGAGTGAGTGAGAGTGAGTGAGAGTGAGTGAGTGAGAGTGAGTGAGTGAGTGAGTGTGTGAGAAAGAGTGTGTGAGTGAGTGAGAGTGAGAGTGAGAGTGAGAGAGTGAGAGAGTGAGAGAGAGAGTGAGTGAGTGAGTGAGTGAGTGAGTGTGTGAGAAAGAGTGTGTGAGTGAGTGAGTGAGTGAGTGAGTGAGAGTGAGTGAGAGTGAGTGAGAGTGAGTGAGAGTGAGTGAGAGTGAGTGAGTGAGAGAGAGAGAGAGAGAGTGAGAGAGAGAGAGTGAGTGAGTGAGTGAGTGAGTGAGTGTGTGAGAAAGAGTGTGTGAGTGAGTGAGAGTGAGAGTGAGTGAGTGAGTGAGTGAGAGTGTGTGAGAAAGAGTGTGTGAGTGAGTGAGAGTGAGTGAGAGTGAGTGAGAGTGAGTGAGTGAGTGAGTGAGAGTGAGTGAGAGTGAGTGAGAGAGTGAGTGAGTGAGTGAGAGTGAGTGAGTGAGAGTGAGTGAGAGTGAGTGAGTGAGAGTGAGTGAGTGAGTGAGTGAGTGAGTGAGTGAGTGAGTGAGTGAGAGTGAGAGTGAGTGAGTGAGTGAGTGAGAGTGAGTGAGTGAGTGAGTGAGTGAGAGTGAGAGTGAGTGAGAGTGAGAGTGAGTGAGTGAGTGAGTGAGTGAGAGTGAGAGTGAGTGAGTGAGTGAGTGAGAGTGAGTGAGTGAGTGAGTGAGAGTGAGAGTGAGTGAGTGAGTGAGTGAGAGTGAGTGAGTGAGTGAGTGAGAGTGAGTGAGTGAGTGAGTGTGAGTGAGTGAGTGAGTGAGTGTGAGTGAGTGAGTGAGTGAGTGAGAGTGAGAGTGAGTGAGTGTGTGAGAAAGAGTGTGAGTGTGTGAGTGAGTGAGTGAGGGAGTGAGAGTGAGAGTGAGTGAGAGTGAGGGAGTGAGAGTGTGAGAGTGAGAGTGAGAGTGAGTGAGTGAGAGTGAGTGAGTGAGTGAGTGAGAGTGAGTGAGTGAGTGAGTGAGAGTGAGTGAGTGAGTGAGTGAGAGTGAGTGAGTGAGAGTGAGTGAGTGAGTGAGTGAGAGTGAGTGAGTGAGAGTGAGTGAGTGAGTGAGTGAGTGAGTGAGTGAGTGAGTGAGTGAGTGAGTGAGAGTGAGTGAGTGAGTGAGTGAGTGAGTGAGAGTGAGTGAGTGAGTGAGTGAGAGTGAGAGTGAGTGAGTGAGTGAGAGTGAGTGAGTGAGTGAGTGAGTGAGTGAGTGAGTGAGTGAGTGAGAGTGAGAGTGAGAGTGAGTGAGTGAGTGAGTGAGTGAGTGAGTGAGTGAGTGAGAGTGAGTGAGTGAGTGAGTGAGAGTGAGTGAGTGAGAGTGAGTGAGAGTGAGTGAGTGAGAGTGAGTGAGTGAGAGTGAGTGAGTGTGAGAGTGAGTGAGTGAGTGAGTGAGTGAGTGAGAGTGAGAGTGAGTGAGTGAGTGAGTGAGTGAGTGAGTGAGTGAGTGAGTGAGTGAGTGAGTGAGTGAGTGAGTGAGAGTGAGTGAGTGAGTGAGTGAGTGAGTGAGAGTGAGTGATTCACTCCTGCTCGCGTGACGGCTGTGTAACACACGTGTGTGTCTCTCTGCTCTACAGTGTAGTGTTCAGCTGAACAGGCGTGTGTTGTGTGACCTGTCAATCACAGAGCCGCGCTCCTTTCAGGCGCTGGCAGAACTCTCGCGCGCGCGGCAGCAGGAGGGCTTCAGAGCCGCGCTGGGGGACGCTAGCGAGCCGCCGGGAGTCTTCTCACGCATCACACAGCTGCACTGAACCCTTGTGTGTGTGTGTGTGTGTGTGTGAGAGAGTGATGAGCCTGCCGTGTGTAAATAACTGTGCTTATCAATATCAAATAAAACGTTTTCCCACTGAGTGGCTGCTGTGCTGTATTTATAATCCCGTCCTGTCAGCTCAAATATATAATACACTAATACATAAAGATCATGTCATTTCATCCTGTTGCATGTGAAATTATGAAGTGTCTCCATATAACCTTATATATATGGCTCATGATGTGTGAATGTATCCTGGAACAGTGATGATTATCTAAATCTATCGATTACTAAAAGCTTTTTCTGCATATAGTCTCAATACAAAAAGACCATTATCTATAGAAATATGCCTGAGATGTTAAGAAGTTATAAGACTTGAGGTATATTCATTCATTCTAAGCATGATCAGATTCCTTTACACTGACACTTTATGGACCTTTATCATGACCTGCGCTACATCATCATTTCATATTGTGTGATTTTCTTATTCATGCTTTGTAATGCCTCTCACTGTAGTGTGAAATATTGTTTATTCTTACTGGTTATTGCCCTTATTGTGAATTCGTTTATATTTATTGTTTCTTATCTCCTTCTTCCCGGAATACTAAAGAAGAGATTTTAAATCTAATTCATAGCAAAAGATTCATTTGTTATTTTTTTATTTCTCTTTTTTTTAAATAATTCAATGTCATGAGAAGAAGAGGTACTACATATTCACATTATCACAATAACATTCGCTGCCAGGAAATGAAAAAATAGAATAATTACACAATATCCAGTGCTTTCAAAACATGACATGTTTTCAGAGCTTTTTTGTTTGTTCCACAAGATTTACATATAATTTAAATTAATTTTTAAAATGTGTAAATGTTGGTCTGCATTGATCCCACTTCTTTTTATGCATTTGGTATTTTCCTGACAAAATAAATAACTGTATAATATTTTGTTCTTTACTTTACAAATTGTCTTTCTGAGTATAAAAAATTACATCAAATACACCAATTTCTATCATACACTTCAGTTTTCTGCTCATAAATGTTTCTAAATCTTTTCAAAATAAACTAATACAGTGAAAAAACGGTTTTATACATACATAAAATCTACATAGGAAAATAATTAGATGTATTATAAAGTAGGGATTTGAATCCGCTTAAAAAAATCCAAAAATAACAGTTTTTGCAAGATATTGCTTGAGATAAACCAGCTAACATCTTTCCGAAGTCGCAGACTATTAGATAATGTTTCTCTCTGTGTTATTAAACGCGTGTGATGACGAACACTGACGCAAGACTCAGGCATCTCGGCCGCAGAGGCATCTCGGCCGCCGTACGCCGTGAGGGAGGCGTGGCTTCCTCTCTGACCTTCTGGAAGGACGCGTGCGTCGGCCAATCAGCGCGGAGCGGCTGCGCGTGAGGCGCAGAGCGCATGCGCAGAGCGCGGCGTGACACTCGCGTGCAGTGGAAGTGTGTCCGTGCCCGGTGGTTCGGTGTCTGTCAGCGGAACATGTCGTGGCTGTTCGGGCTCAATAAAGGCCAGAGTGTCGGTCCACCGGAGGGCCCGGTTCCCCCTCCTCCTCCCGGGGGCTCCGGTTCCGGTTCGACGGATAAACCCAAGGACAAATGGAGCAACTTCGACCCGACGGGGCTGGAGCGCGCGGCGCAGGCGGCAAAAGACCTGGACCGGTCTCGTGAGTACCAGAACCGAGCCGCGTTTATGACGCGACGCGCTTCATTCATTCATTATAATAACTGCAGTGTTGAGATGTCATGAGCATATGAAGGACATTAGGTCAAAGGTCACGCTAGATGAACGACCTACTGCGTGTATTAGAGTGATGTTGTTAATGAGGTGTGACCCCTGTGACCCCTTGACCGCAGGCCATGCCAAAGAAGCGCTGGATCTCGCGCGCATGCAGGAGCAAACCGTCCAGATGGAGCATCAGAGCAAAGTGAAGGTACTGGAGGTGTTCGCTCACACCGATAACAGAGTTTAATACGCACTCCAGTTCTAAATGTTTACATGACAGCGATGCACTAAAACTGAAAAGCGCTGTTCACATACAGATGACAACATTGGTAAAATTACGGTACGGATGCACTTGTCCCGCACTCCACTTTATTCCTATGGTGACGTCAAGCGGCTTTAACGCGCCCGCAAAGCATCCTGGGAAGGTGGAAAGCTGTTCTGCCTCCAGGCCAGAGATGGCGATGTCCCTGCAAACACTAGCGCCTGTAGACTGAGCACGTAACGCACGACGCCACCGCTTTCACAGATTAGCGGTTTTGTAGTTTACACAGAGACGATAAAGGTATTGTCGGCCTAAACGCATAAAGCTTTAGCTGTATACCCGTAACTATAATGATGACAATGACAACATGCAGTTTTAATAATCGCTCTGACTCTAGTAGTGAAGTTCGCAACGCAACTATAACAGTAACTATGATTAAATGGTTAAATAAAAAAATTAAAAACATTGACGGACCATTAGGTCTGCACAGTTAATCGAATTTTGGCTTCTCACGGTCAAATTCACGTGATCGAGCGATATTTAAAATGCGTCATTCCGTTCACTGAGCGCTCGTATCAAAAGGTGTCGCCAGAGAGGCCGAGTGTGTCTGTCTGCGCGCGCGAGAGTGTGTGTGTCTGTCTGCGCGCGCGAGAGTGTGTGTGTCTGTCTGCGCGCGCGAGAGTGTGTGTGTCTGTCTGCGCGCGCGCGAGAGTGTGTGTCTGTCTGCGCGCGAGAGTGTGTGTGTGTCTGCGCGCGAGAGTGTGTGTCTGCGCACGAGAGTGTGTGTGTGTGTGTCTGCGCACGAGAGAGTGTGTGTGTCTGCGCGAGAGAGTGTGTGTGTCTGCGCGAGAGAGTGTGTGTGTCTGCGCGAGAGTGTGTGTCTGCGTGCGAGAGTGTGTGTGTGTCTGCGCGAGAGAGTGTTTGTGTCTGCGCGAGAGAGTGTGTGTGTCTGCGCGAGAGAGTGTGTGTGTCTGCGCGAGAGAGTGTTTGTGTCTGCGCGAGAGAGTGTGTGTGTCTGCGCGAGAGAGTGTGTGTGTCTGCGCGAGAGAGTGTGTCTAGAGTGAGAAGAGAGCGCGCGCGAACCAGCGATATGATGTTCATTGGAACACGCGCGATCTGTCATTCCTCACTCATTCTAACTATGTATTTTGATAATCACGTCTTTTCGAACAGAGAGATATGAATTATCAGACCCCTATTGAATCAATATTCCATCTAGCTAGTATTAATAGATGTTTAAAAAACACGGTCACCTTTCGTTAATCATTATAATTACATTTATACTATGATATCGAACAAGGTAGCGTTAGTGAACTGCATATGAAGCTACTTTCTACTTTATTATACTATACATGAGAGCTAGTGCGTCTGCGTTTTACACATGACATCGCTTCACAAAATATACGGATAGATATCGTTAGCTGAATGGGTGCTTAGCTGTTTATTACAATGCAAGCGAGATCGGCCTCTCTCTGTAGATTTAGCTTGTCACGAAGCTCTCTACATTTTTTAAAATGCAACCCCAATGTTTACTCGTGTCATGCTTCTCCTGTCCCAAACCCTTCTCGGGTCATATTTCCACCCGTACGTCTGCGCTCTGAGCTGGCTCCAGCACGTGCAGGCAAAGCGTAATCGTGGTCCATAACTATATAATACAGACTAATATAAATATTACATATAATAGTCTCGGTCAAGTTTGGTGCAGTTGCAAAATGATACTAGCAACTACTTTTTTTTCTACGACGTTTTCTTTTCTTTTATTGGCGGTAGTCCGCTGTTCCCCTTTGTGTTCGGCGGTTCCGCAGGAAGTTAGAGAAAATGGAGGAGTCAAAGCTTATATGACGCCACAGACGGGCGACAAAGCGGACATAAAGAAGCGGCCCGTGTCTTCGAATTAAACTATACATTTCTCCGGATTTGAAAGTTGGTGGAAACTGTCGGGATAATGTAAGTATCTCATAGAAATATATAACATAGATACAGTTATTTTTGCTATTTTTAAAGCAGAAAAAATACATATTGTGCCTTTAAATAAGATTCAATGTAAGCGGTGATATTTCACAGCCTGTCACTGACACCGTCCCACAGCCAGGCCTTACACTCGCACGCCTCATAACAGCGACTGAGTTTATCCAGTAACCAATCGACCAATCGAAGATGCTGTCTGATCTGCACACTGTTAGGGTGATGATGATGATGATGATGATGATGATGATGATGATGATGATGATGATGTTGATGATGTTGTTGTTGTTGATGATGATGTTGTTGTTGATGATGATGTTGTTGTTGATGATGATGTTGTTGTTGTTGATGATGATGTTGTTGTTGTTGATGTTGTTGTTGTTGTTGTTGATGATGTTGTTGTTGATGATGTTGTTGTTGTTGTTGATGTTGCTGTTGTTGTTGTTGATGTTGTTGCTGTTGTTGTTGATGATGTTGTTGTTGATGATGTTGTTGTTGTTGTTGATGTTGCTGTTGTTGTTGTTGATGTTGTTGCTGTTGTTGTTGTTGATGATGTTGTTGATGATGTTGTTGTTGTTGTTGTTGTTGTTGTTGTTGTTGTTGTTGTTGTTGATGATGTTCAGGAGTACGAGGCGGCGCTGGAGCAGCTGAAAGGCGAGCAGATCCGCGTTCAGGGAGAAGAGCGCAGGAAGACTCTGAACGAGGAGACCAAACAACACCAGGCGGTGAGACCTCACACTGATCACGGCGATGATGATGTCATGATCCCGGTGATGATGATGTCATGATGATGATGTGATGATGTGTTCATCCACAGAGAGCTCAGTATCAGGATAAACTGGCCCGGCAGCGGTACGACGACCAGCTCCGACAGCAGGTGTGTGTGTGTGTGTGTGTGTGTGTGTGTGTGTCCACAGATTCACTCACACTCTTGATCCACACAATTATTACATTGTTTAAATTAATACCTTTTTCGCTAACTGTGATTTTGTACATGTACATTTCTGAAATACATCACTCAGTCTCCTCTGATAACAGGTCTCTGTAATGTGGACTCGTGCTCTTTCTGTAAAGCTGCTTTGAAACGATGTGTGCTGTGAAAAGCGCTGTACAAATAAACGTGACTAACAGCTCGTTCTGCTCTTCCACAGCAAATCCTGAACGACGAGAACCTGCGCAAACAGGAAGAGTCGGTGCAGAAACAGGAAGCCATGAGGAGAGGTGAAGCCCACACGACTCACTCCTGCTCTTCTGAACCCATCAGCGCTTGCCTTCGTAACGGTGTGTGTTCGGGTGTGTGTTCCTGCAGCCACCATCGAGCACGAGATGGACCTGCGGCACAAGAACGAGATGCTGCGTGTGGAGGCGGAGTCTAAGGCCCGCGCTCGCGTGGAGCGGGAGAACGCTGACATCATCCGCGAGCAGATCCGGCTGAAGGCGGCCGAGCACAGACAGACCGTCCTCGAGTCCATACGGTACACGCCTAAAACAACCCAAGGGCTGGGTGAATGTAGGACGGGTCACATGTTGGGTTAATTTTACCAAGCATAGTTGATCTGTTTTTACTGTAGCACTGGCTCTTTTTTATTATTTTACTTCATACAGGAATGAATGTCTACGGATTAACTTAAATCCTATAAACCTTTTAAAATACTCGATATAACCACCGGCTTGCATGATAATTCCTTTGTTCAATCATATTTTACAGTATAGTATAGTTTATATAATTTTTATACATGTTGCCTACATTTAAGCTCATTTATCAAATATTAGAAGTAGAAATGAACCCGAAGTAACTGAAGTGTAATTCCCGTCTCCACTGTAACGCACTGGACGTGTGAGCTCGTGTTCACTCGCAGCAGAACTGAGAGCGACTCCATCACCTGGCCATACAGTGCACAGTTCTGACAACATATCTCAACATAAACTAGGGCTGAAACAACTAATCGATTAAAATCGATTATTAAAATAGTTGTCAACGAATGTCATTATCGATTAGTTGGTCTGCTTGAGTCACGGCGAGCGTTTACTGGTGATTGGTTGAAACGGGCCAATCATGATGCTCTCTGTCTTACATGCGCTGCGCTTCATGAGACACACGCCGATCTGCTGTCCGCGCAGAGACCGAGATCTTGTTTGCAGTCTATGTTTGGAGCACAGTCTCTTCTGTCTCGCATGAGCTCTTGCTTGCTTGAAGGAGATCCGCCTGGACCCGATGACAATGCAGTGCTGAAGTGTCCACTATCCTCTCCCTATGGAGGATCCCTTTCCCACTCTACAGATAAAGCGTTGTGAATTCCGGCTCGCGTACCCCGAAGTGATAAAATAAAACAAAATTCTGAACCAAATTTATAGGCAAGACAAGTAGTTTGTTTAGGCTGGGTTGTATGAATTACAAACCTGCGCACATATTTTCAAAAGTACATAACTATAGAATCAATTCTGAATGAGCATGTGAACGCCGTCAGCGTTAATCACAGGTTCGCGTTTAAAAGTCTGATCATTTCGACGGAGGTGAATCAATCAAAGTTAACTTTAGCTGGAAATAACATTATTCAAGAACCGCTATAATGCCAAAACAATCTGTTACCTTAAATTATATGTTTATCTCTGTAAAGCTGCTTTGAAACAATCCATTGTTAAAAGCGCTATATAAATGAAGATGACTTGACCTGACTTGACTTTAGCAATAACACTAGATGTGAACGATGATGGTAAGATCATTTAAATGTTTTGATTTGAATCATTCATAATTGAAAGTAGGGATGCACCGAAATGAAAATTCTTGGCCGAAAACGAAAAAGAGGAAACCAAGGCCGAAAACCGAAACACCGAAAGAAATTATGCCAATTATTAGTACCATTGCATTTATGGCTATGACTGTGTACAAACTTTACTAAAAATCAAGGCAATGCAATTGCATAAATTAATATAAAATTCTCAAAGAATAAATCAATTACAAATTATGCAAATATTTATTTATTTAGCACAATGCACAGTATAAAATAAAATTCAAACTTAAATGTTTAACTTGACCCCACTCATGTGTACATTAAATAATAATCTACTGGCCTGCAGAAAGGTTTTCAAATTAAATGTTCTCTAAAACAAAGCCGAGCACGAACTTCTCATCACACCAGCACCCAGTATGCACGTCTAAATTAGTTGCTTACATTTTAAAAAATGAGCAAACAATAGCATAAAAAGCTTTTAATGAACAAATTTTTAATGAACAAAGGTCCATGTTTAATACAAATGTACACGAAACTTAATGAAATATGTTTAGTGAAACTAGAAAATAATTAAGAGAGCGTTAATTTAGTTGTATACATACATGTTTTTTTGTAATGTCACAAGTAATAATCCCAGGGTTTACAAGATTAGTTTTGTATTGGTGGTGGTATACTAAAAAATAAACATTGTCACGTGTTTATGATATCTTTCTTCTTCTCACCTATTCCTGATGGTTAGAGGACTGTTACTTGAGTCGCTCACTGTCGTTTTCAAAGAATAGTACAACGGCGAGCGCGTCAAGTACTATAAACGCCTCGACCGTTTGGAGACCGTCTGTCTGTGGAGACTCGCGCTGCGGAGGCAGGCGAAAGTATAAACAAGGCTTCGTCGCGGGTTCAGATATATATATATATATATATAATACTGAAATACGTCCACACGACACCGCAGACACGTTGCTTCAGACAAGCACGTGCAGGTCGCGGTTTCTGTTTGCGTCATCACAACATTTCGGCCGTATTGTTTCGGTGATAAAAGACTTTCGGCCGAAAACCGAAAATGCACTTTTGGGCCATTTTCGGCCGAAAATTTTCGGTGGCCGAATATTCGGTGCATCCCTAATTGAAAGCAAAGAAGGTTAAAAGGGTCAGATAAAAAAAAAAGGTATGAAAAACAATAAAACAGTATGAATAAAAAATTCCCAGTAAAAAAAAAAAAATTAAAGTGGGGTAACTTATGGTTAACATGTTAAATTAAATGATGTTTTTTTCGTTGTAGCCTACCGAAAATGTGCTGGGAGCCCACTGTTGCTATAGGAACGAACTACACTTTTACTTGCATCTGATTGACAGATAAATCATGCGATCTTATTTCACTGTTTTTTCAGCTTTGTACAACGTTTGCTTCGTATATTTAGTTTAACTGTATTGTTAAACAGGGCGAGCTTTACCATTAATTGAACTGTGTGCATGTATTTTAGACACTTACATTGATCTTGCTCCGCATGCAGAACTGCGTCCATGTTATGAGCCGAGCTTTTTTATTTACTTCAACTGCTCAGTGCTCTGGTATTATCAATGGTATGACCCATTTCAGTCGTTGCCATAGTTAAATATGAGCAGAATACTCACTTACATTCACTGAAATATTGAAACGTTAGCGCTACTGATTCAAAACACGAGCGCCAGTGATTGAATGTCAAACTCAAAGCGCGGTTTGAATGCCCCGCCCCCCAGCCGAACTGGAGGTTTTGATTGGTTTTGCACCCGAGTCAGACCTGTCTGTTATTGGCTGAACTGCTTCAGATATGTCTGTTATTGGCTGAACTGCTTCAGATATGTCTGTTATTGGCTGAACTGCTTCAGACCTGTCTGTTATTGGCTGAACTGCTTCAGACCTGTCTGTTATTGGCTGAATTGCTTCAGATATGTCTGTTATTGGCTGAAGCCCAGGGCTCCACCGCAGTAGTTTGAAAAGTGTCTGTCAAATGTCAGCTTGCTCCGTCGCTCCGTCGGCACCTTTGCAAAGTACTTTGTACTTTTTATGAAAAATAAATGTAGAGAAGTTGAATACTTTATTTTTTTTTTTACTCAAGTAAGAGTAAAAGTACCACATTTTAATTATACTCAAGAAAGTAGAAAAAATGAAAAAATCTACTCAAGTACTGTAACGAAAGTATTTGTAATTAGTTACTTTCCACCACTGGTCTAGAGCTCCGTCTCAGGTCTTATTATTTGCTTTAATCCTACAGATTGTACTGCTTAACTCAAAGATAATGGCTTCTGAAAACAAGAAGTCAAGTTCGGGTACACAAATGAATCTAAAATCGTACACTACCAGGCTTAAAAATAATCAAACGCCGGCCAAAGACCCATCGGAAGACCAAACGGACCCGGCTCTGTTATTGGCGCTAAAGCAGCAAGAGTCGTCGATGCGTGATATGATGAAGCAAGTGGTAAAGGAAACTGTTCAGGAAGTTTTGTCAGGTGAATTTAAGCAGATGAAAGAGATGTTCGAGACCTCTATTTCAGCCATCGAACAGCTCTCAAAGGACGTGAAAGCGCAGGCCGAAGTCTCTGACATTCTAAAGAGGCAACAAAACACCATGGATGTCTCACTCCGCGCTGTGAAGAAGGATATGGCGGAACGCGATGGAGAAATGAGTCAATTACGAGAAAGAATTATAAGCCAAGAGGACAGAGCCAGACGTCTACTTGCGGCTCGTAAATCTACCGGAAGGCGCTGAAGGCTCTGACCCAATTGGGTTTCTCCAAGAAAACCTCAGCAAATGGTTTCCAGCTTTAACAGGCCGCAAAGTTGAAATTCAGAGGGCACATCGGATCTCTGGAGCCCGCTCCGGTGGACGTCTGCGCACGCTGATCTCCTGCTTGTTGAGGTACGGCGACCGAGTGAAAATTCTCCGAGAGGCCAGGGCTCTGAAATCACCGCCATCCCGTGCCAGCTCGAATCTGTACTTTTTTGCGGATTACAGCCCCGAGACGACTTCTCGACGGAAGGCCTTTGACGCGATCAAGAAACAGCTCTACGCAAAAGGCTATCATCCTTTTTTGGTTTATCCTGCCGTCTTAAAGGTTAGAGAGGAGGGCGGAGAAGTTCACGAGTTTCAATCGCCGTCGGATGCTGAAATCTTTCTTGCCGGTAAACAGAATGCTGATAGTGAAGAGCCGGAATGCAGCAACAACTTTGACGTTCTGGCATCGAGAATCATCACTTTGAAACATTTGTGTTTCACTAACATAAGCAGTCTGATGTAGCGATCTGAGCTAGAGGGACTTGGGACGGTTGCGTCACTCTCAAGGATCTCCGCGGAGTATCTGATTATTATTTTCGTGTGAGTTTAACCAAAGACAGAGACAGGCAAGTTATGCCACCTCAGTTGTTAAGGGTTAACAGTTTTCGTTTTAATGTTCAAAGTTTTCCCGGTTGGGAGCTTGTTGTTGCCAGAGCTGATCTCTTTTTTTTAATTTTATTTTATTACATGCAGTGTCACGTTAAATCGCAAATGTATCCGTTTATTTTCCCAGTACAGGAACCGGTAGAGTGCCCCAGGATTTAGTATTGATTTCATGGAACGTACGAGGTTTGAATTCAAAAGTGAAACAGACTAAATGTTTACATTATCTTAAGCAAAATAAGGTTTCCATAGCATTAATACAAGAAACACACTTAAGACAGAAGGACGTGCATCACTTTCAAAATAGACACTACAGATCTGTTGCATATTCCTCAGCCAACAATAAAACAAAAGGTGTACTAATTTTATTTAGTAGAAGGCTCAAAGTCCAAGTTGAATATATTGGATCTGATAATGCAGGTCGAATGGCTTATGTTTGTGTTGTCATTAATAATAATAAGTTTTGTATATCGTGCATTTACGCTCCAAATGATCATAATCCTAATTTTTTAGCACTATTGACAAAAACACTTTTAGATTTTGAAGACTATCATTTAATAATCGGAGGTAATTTTAATCAAGTGTGTAATCCTGCCCTTGATAAATCTTCAGGTCAGGTGGTAGATACAGCGCACCCTCCTGGTGAATTAAATATATTCATGGAAGAGCTCAGTGTAATTGATGCATGGCGCTCAAGGAACTTGGCCATTAAAGATTATTCATTTTATCCATAAAACGTATTCTCGAATTGATTATATTTTTGTTTCACCCTAACTTGAGAGTTGTATTGTGTCCACACAGATTCTTCCTATTCTTATATCCGATCATGGTGCGATACTGTATACACTTCTTATAGGGGACAGAGTGAATTCCAAGACGAGGCGCTGGAGATTTAATAATGCTCTCTTGAAAAACAGGGACTTTATTTTACAGCTTAATTCTAATCTTGCAGACTTTATTCTTCGTAATAAGGACTCTGCTGCTAACCCACAATCCCTGTGGGAAGTAAGTAAGTGTTTTCTGCGGGGTAATGCTATTTCCTTTTCCTCGCGTCTCCATTCGGCTAGGAAAAAGACTTTATCTGATTTACAAGCTAGGATCTCTCTAACAGAAAATAGGCAAAAATCGGCATTTTGTGAGTCGAGAGAAAAACAGCTGACAGCACTGAAAAAAGATTATAACTCAGCAACGCAACATATCGCAGAATTTATCATTCATAGGACTAGAGTCAACTAGTATTTTAAATTACGAGCGGTCAAGCAGACTTCTGGCTTTAAAAATGAAGGAAGGGGAGTCTCTATCATATATTAGTGGTATTCAAACACCCCAGGGGCTGATCACTCACAACCAGCAAGAAATTGCACATTTATGGAATTTTACTCCACATTATACACCTCAGAAGCGGATCCAAATAACACAATGAGAGAATTTTTAGCCGACCTAGACCTTCCCTCTTTACCTCCGGAGGAAGCTGTGGCTCTAGGTGCTCCTGTAACATTAGAGGAGTTGACAGGAGCTTTAAAATCTCTGAAATTGGGCAAGTCCCCAGGTTTAGATGGGCTTCCTCCTGAATTTTTTCAGGAGGTATGGGATCAGGTTGGACCATTGATTCTGGCTTCAATAAATTATGCCATTGAACATGGGAGGTTTCATCGAGATCAAAATACATCTCTAATAACTTTACTTTAAAAAAAAAAACAAGCCACCATTTTGCCCCAAGAGCTACAGGCCTATTTCTTTGATAGCTTCAGAATTAAAACTTTTTGCAAAAGTACTTGTAACTCGAATTGAACCGCTGATTGGTAAACTGATTAGTGAGGACCAGACTGGTTTCATCAAGGGCAGACAGGCGTCTGATAATGTCAGACGGCTTTTCCACATTCTTAACATCCTTGAAACGTCTAATAATCCAGCAGCACTTTTCAGCCTAGACGCTGAAAAAGCCTTTGACAGGCTTGAATGGAGATATCTCTGGGCAGTTCTTAAGGTATTTGGGTTTGATTGTAATTTTATACAGATGATTAAAACACTCTACAGCTGCTCTCAGGCAGTGGTTCAAACAGGGCAGGTTATCTCCAATTCTTTTCCTCTTAATAGAGGGTCTCGGCAAGGCTGTCCACTATCGCCAATCTTATTTGCTCTATCCTTAGAACCTTTAGCACAGGCCATAAGACAAAATCCTATGATTGCCCCAATAATTATTAAAGATACAAGTCATAAAATTTCACTATATGCTGATGACATAATTCTTTATTTTTCTGATATTACTAATTCGCTTCATCAGATCATGAAACTTTTTTCTAGTTTTAGTTCCTTTTCAGGATATAAAATAAATTGGGAAAAGTCCCTATTAGTTCCTTTAAATGATGCAGCAAAGAAGACTCCCCTTCCTGACACCTTACTCCTTGATTGGCACATCTCAAAATGTACTTACCTCGGTCTATCTATTCCCCCCTGCTTTTCAAATGCCAGCTTTGAGAATTATGCCACACTTAAAATACAGGCAGATTTACAAAGGTGGTCGGTCATCTCTGAAATTGACATTACAAGGGAGGATCGCGTTAGTAAAGATGAATATACTTGGGCGTTTAAATTTTTTATTCTCCATGTTGCCACTCTCTCCCCCTAAAGATTATTTCATAGACCTTCAGAGGATGACTTCTAAATTCATTTGGAATAACAAAAAACCCCGCATCAAATTTGATACTCTTAAACGTCCTAAGTCTATGGGTGGTCTTTCATTGCCGGACTTTAAGTTGTACTAATTGGTCTTTTCAGTTAAAGTCTTTAAACTCTTGGTTAGATGTTCAACCTTCCCGGGTTCCACAGTGGAAATTAATTGAGGAATCATTGGTTGCTCCTCAAAGGCTGCAGGATGTGTTATTTTCAGGAATCAAACTTAAAAAAGCTTCTAAAGATTTTGGCCCAATTATAGCTAATTCAATATCCACATGGCATCTGGTAGAGAAATATGTTAATCACTCATCAACATTTTGCATACAGTCTCCTATTTGGAACAGCTACCACTTATTACGAAACATGAAACCATTCACTTGCTCACTGTGGTCAGACAGAGGTATTCACACTTTAGATCATATTTATGATGAGTCAGGTTTAAGGACATTCCGGGACCTGCAGTCTTGTTATAATTTGCCCGGATTCTCTTGGTTCCTGTATTTACAGTTGAGATCTTCACTTAAAGCGTATGGAGTTCCTTGGGACAGACCTTTGATATCTCACCCCATGGCTCATTGGTTTGAACCCACGAAGGGAAAAACAGCCAAGGTCTCAGTAATTTATGGTAGTCTTATCTTGGAGAAATGTGGAATTCTTGGTATTTCCCGAATCTGGGACAGAGAACTTGGAGCACAGGATCACAGTCTTGATTGGGATTCCATATGGCAAAATGTTTCAGTCTCGTCCAAAAACCCTGCTCACCAGCTGATAAACTACAATGTAATCCACAGAATATATTATACACCTCTGAAACGTTTCAGAATGAAACTTATTCCCTCCCCTGTGTGTGACAAATGTAGCACTGGGGCAATTGCCAGCTTTCTCCATCTATTTTGGGAATGTCCTCTGATTTTCAACTTTTGGATTAAAGTCTCTTCTGTTCTATCACAACTTTTGGAATTGACAATCGATCCTGAGCCATGTCTTTTCCTTCTTAATGTCCCCTCTGATGCCTTTACGTTAAATCAAAAACGGACTCTCTTCTCTGGGTTAACAGCTGCCAAGAAAGCCATAATTAGTTCTTGGTTTCCTCCTAACTCGTTGTCAAAACAGCAATGGTTGTCCTGTTTTATAGATATCGTTCGTTTGGAACGATCCTCTGCCTTAATTAATAGAGCAAAGATTAAAACTATTGAGCACTGGAGCCGAATTCATGACAGCCTGATTTCTATTATTAAGATTTAAGTGGTCTAATGGTGTAGGAGAGTACACCAAGATGTAAATCAAGGCAAATGTGACTGTTTTCCTGCTATTTTATAGATGCTTTAATCATCTTTATATCAATAGACACTTTCAATCTGTAAATGACCTATCTCTGGCATTGTATATAGTTCCAATTTAATTTACCTTTTTTTTAATTAATTTAAAAAAAAATTATTTTTATTATTACTATTATTATTCCTTTTGTGTATCTGTCTCTATTGTGTAAATATTGTTATTTGTTATCAGTTATGTCTTCCACACTGAAATAATTCAGAGAAAATGCTAATGCTGGTAACCTTGTTTGTAAGAAAAACAATAAAGTATTGGTCAACAAAAACAAAGCAAATATTGATATTAGTAAAACTCAATGTGTGGCTTTTGCACTTTTTAAAGTACACTTTTACACATAAATACCCTTGTGGCGAGCAGGACGAGGCAGAGGGACGAGGGAAATCTGGGTTACACAAAACTACCCAAACATTGGGTTGTTACGTCTGACCTAGGATCTGGGTAACACAAAACTACCCAAACATTGGGTTGTTACGTCTGATCTAGGGTCTGGGTATCACAAAAACTACCCAAACACTGGGTTGTTACGTCTGACCCAGGATCTGGGTAACACAAAACTACCCAAACATTGGGTTGTTACGTCTGACCCAGGATCTGGGTAACACAAAACTACCCAAACATTGGGTTGTTACGTCTGACCCAGGATCTGGGTAACACCAAAACTACCCAAACACTGGGTTGTTACGTCTGACCCAGGATCTGGGTTACACAAAACTACCCAAACATTGGGTTGTTACGTCTGACCCAGGATCTGGGTAAAACAAAACTACCCAAACATTGGGTTGTTACGTCTGACCCAGGATCTGGGTTACACAAAACTACCTGAACATTGGGTTGTTACGTCTGACCCAGGATCTGGGTAACACCAAAACTACCCAAACACTGGGTTGTTACGTCTGAACCAGAATCTGGGTTACACAAAACTACCCAAACATTAGGTTGTTACATCTGATCCAGGATCTGGGTAACACAAAAACTACCCAAACACTGGGTTGTTACGTCTGAACCAGAATCTGGGTTACACAAAACTACCCAAACATTGGGTTGTTACGTCTGATCCAGGATCTGGGTTACACAAAACTACCCAAACATTGGGTTCTTACGTCTGACCCAGGATTTGGGTAACACAAAACTACCCAAACATTGGGTTGTTACGTCTGACCCAGGATTTGGGTAACACAAAAACTACCTGAACATTGGGTTGTTACGTCTGACCTAGTATCTGGGTAACACAAAAACTACCCAAACACTGGGTTCTTACGTCTGACCCAGGATCTGGGTAACACAAAACTACCCAAACATTGGGTTGTTACGTCTGACCCAGGATCTGGGTAACACAAAAACTACCTGAACATTGGGTTGTTACGTCTGACCTAGGATCTGGGTAACACAAAACTACCCAAACATTGGGTTGTTACGTCCGATCCAGGATCTGGGTAACACAAAAACTACCCAAACACTGGGTTCTTACGTCTGACCCAGGATTTGGGTAACACAAAACTACCCAAACATTGGGTTGTTATGTCTGACCCAGGATTTGGGTAACACAAAACTACCCAAACATTGGGTTGTTACATCTGACCTAGGATCTGGGTAACACAAAAACTACCTCAACATTGGGTTGTTACGTCTGATCTAGTATCTGGGTAACACAAAAACTACCCAACACTGAAATAGTAACCCAAAAAAATTATTACCCAAAAGGCTCAACCCAGGATTTGGGTAGAAAAAAATAAACCAAGTTTTTTTTAGAGTGTAACGACTCATTATTACATTATTACTTTAGAATAATAACTTTATATGTGTATATGATCAGATGCTAATGGTCACATGACCGCTGGCTTCATTATGGCTGTTGTGTTTGTGTGCTTCAGGACGGCGGGCGCTGTATTCGGGGAAGGTTTCCGCACGTTTGTATCCGACTGGGATAAAGTCACGGCTACGGTAAGCGCTAGCACTTCTCTGGCGTCTGTAAGCGCTAGCACGTCTCAGACAGTGTCGCTCGTGTCTCACGCTCCTCCGCTCCTGTAGGTGGCAGGACTGACGCTGCTAGCGGTGGGCGTTTACTCTGCGCGTAACGCGACGGCTGTGGCGGGACGCTACATCGAGGCTAGGCTAGGAAAACCTTCGCTAGTTCGGGAAACCTCTCGGATCACGGTGGCGGAAGCCCTCAAACACCCCATCAAGGTACGACTGATGTGTTGGATCAGCACTTCCACACACACACACTCTGAAAAAAAACCACACACAGTAAAAACACACACGCACTGAAAACACACACACACGCATGCACTGAAAACACACACTCACACACACACACACACCCTAAACACCCATGGCCTGTGTGTTTCAGATGGCGAAGCGTTTGAAGAGTAAAGCACAGGACGCGCTGGAGGGAGTCGTGCTAAGCGTGAGTGTTTGCGCATCGTTCACTTCCTGTTAGCGAGCATGTGCGCGTTGAGAAACGCATGTCACTTCCTGTCTCTGCAGCCATCTCTGGAGGAGCGTGTGCGTGACATCGCCATCGCCACCAGGAACACGCGGCAGAACCGCGGCCTGTACCGCAACATCCTCATGTACGGCCCGCCGGGCACTGGGAAGACGCTCTTCGCTAAGGTAACACACACACACACACACACACATGTGTGTGCCGTCGTCAAGTCAGCGCCCCGTCTAAGAAATTGCCCTAAGTAATTACTTAGCAACATCCTAGCAACCACATAACAACCATCCACAACACCCTAGCAACTGCATAGCAACCAGCCACAACACCCTAGAAATTTCCCTAGTAACCACTTGATTGGCTGTGAGCAGAAGCTGGCAATGCATTCTGGGATGGATTACGCCATCATGACGGGGGGGGATGTGGCGCCGATGGGCCGTGACGGAGTGACGGCGATGCACAAGGTGTTCGACTGGGCCGGAACCAGCCGCCGCGGGTCAGACACACACACACATTATACATGGCAAACACTAACCAAGCTATGTGCAAACAAATACGCGTTATTCTAATTTCTTTTGAATAAATAGTTATTTCGCTCTGTATTTTATTATATATATAATATTAAAAAAATGGTATAATTTAATTATTTGTTCTATATTGATATTTAGTTTAGTTCACGTACTGTATATCAGCATATATAACATGAGAAATATTTGTATAATATAAGATACGTTGACATACATTTTTTTGTCAGCATATATATTTTATATAAATTAAATAACTAACAATTTGTATTTTTTTTTTACATTACATTTATTTAAAATGTTATAATTATATTATTATTTTATTCTTTGTATTAAATGTAAGTTAACAATCACAAAGTTACTGTATGCGATTTATAGAAATAATTATGTTAAATGTTATAGACATATTTTTTAATTGCAGTAACGGTTGTGTGTTGAACTGTCGTGTGTTGAACTGTCGTGTGTTGAACTGTTGTGTGTTGAACTGTCGTGTGTTGAACTGTCGTGTGCTGAACTGTCGTGTGTTGAACTGTTGTGTGTTGAACTGTCGTGTGTTGAACTGTCGTGTGCTGAACTGTCGTGTGTTGAACTGTCGTGTGTTGAACTGTCGTGTGTTGAACTGTTGTGTGCTGAACTGTCGTGTGTTGAATTGTGTTGAATTGTTGTGCTTCAGGCTGCTGCTGTTTGTGGATGAAGCCGATGCATTCCTGCGCAAGAGGTCCACGGTGAGTCTCTCTCTCTCAGCGCTGTGTGTTTACACTCGCAACACAACACACAACGCAACACAACGCTGAGTGGCTTAACCTGCAGTTCCTCCACTGGCCACTAGAGGCCGGCTGCAGAAGAGACTCACTCCCATAGACCCGCATGTTAAAATGCACAACTTTACAGCAGAAAAACACATGTTTACAGTCTGGAGCAGTAACGTGCGGTGAAGTCTTGTCATGGGTAGGCTGTGATCAATGTGGCATATTCACAGGAGCGTAATTTGCTGCTGTGATCGGTGGCGCGGTTACAGTGTATCTCGTGGCTCACGCAGTCTTCACATGCACGCGCGCTTCAATCTGTTTCGGAGACTCTTTGTTCGTTCCGGTGAAATCACAAAACAAAAATGCACACAAATGTGTCCCTGCTTAATATAATATAACCACTGATGAACATATTCGGTTTTGATGAGAAAAAAAAAAACCTATACGATTGCGGATTAGAATCCAGAACCTCTGACATGCTCGGCAAAAGTTCTACCACTAGACCATTAAAGGACTCGCATCAAGTTGTCGGATCTATATATTTATTCATGTGATTCATTCATTTACATGCACACACACACACACACACACACACCTGTCCCACCCACTTTTTAAAACAAACTTAAGCCACTGTATATTCATTCCGGTAATTTAGCAACCCAAGTTAACATCAGGCATCATCACATCGCTGCCTGCATACAGAGCAAAGTCAGAATCGCGGACTGAGTGAGAGCGAGTGGATCACGTTGTAACACCCCCTTTTCTTTTTAGGTGTTACCCTGAAGGGGGTTCAACAGAATTTCGACTGGTACTGAAATAGAACCACTTCACTCGACAAATATTAATTTTCCTATTTTTATTTCACACTTGCATATAATTGGCCCCAACAATAAACAATATAAGGGAACCAATAGTCTTTGTCTCTGTGTAAATGAGACGATAATATAAACAAAACTTATCGTCAGTGTCCAGTCTTTAGATGAGCTGAAATGATGGTGAAGAGATGAGTATCAAACCCAGTGGATATTTGAGATCGACGCAATGATATTATCCAATAATCCAGTATGAGGTGAAGATAGTAAATGGCATTTGGTGCCTCGCTACAGCGTGGTGATATCCAGATCCCCTACGTCTCTCTTCCAGGAGACGTGTATCCGGTCATCCAAACGATGCCGAACAACCAGAGTGGTTTGAAACAATGGTGATAAGTGACTAATAATGAAAAGTCTTTTGTTTGAGCATAAACTCCATGAGTTCTCAAACCAGGCCTTCAAATGAGTAAGCAGGTAGCATTTAGATGAACCATGCGGTTTCCCTCTACCAAACTGAACTGGCTTCTTCATGGGTTACCAGGCTTATATCTAGTAGCCACCATGCACTAGTGCCATCAAATGGCTATTAGTGGTACTACACTTGACCCAGGTAACTTTTCCGACAATAGTCAGAAATTACAGTAAAAAACTCAGGTAACATGTGAACCGTTACAACGTGATATGAAGCAGTCTCGGTCTCAATGTTGATCATTCAAGACAGCATGAGAACTGACTGCGCATGCGCAAATCTCCGTAAACTACGTTCTATGGACCAAAGAGGCACTGCGAACCTCTGCCTCAATGGCCATGGCCTTGAATTTCCTGCATGAAAAAATGTTTTTTAGGAGCAAACTATGGCAAAAGTAGTATTATATGAGTATTCCTGTTTTTTTTTTTGTTACAAAAATTAATATTTGGAATAAAATAAATGCAATTAATAATGTGGTGAATTAATAAAGCTCTTGGAATTAATAAATGTAATGTCAACATTTCCTTTGGTGAGGCACTGCCTACCCTGCCTACCCTGACCGCACGTCCCTGGTCTGGAGCTAAAAGTGGTTTTGGTCTACATCGCTAATGTTGCCCTTCATGGCGACTGTGAGGGGGGATGTTTTTATAACTCATCCGTTTAAATGATATTAAGCCTTAAAGTTCTGCATAATTAAGGGCGTGGCCACTTGAGTGACAGGTGGATCGCCGCTGATGTCACTACTAGCCGTTTGTCTGCTAGCGTTAGCGTCACGTCACCTCAGCTAATCCGCCTCGCTGCACATGTTAGTTTATGCGGGAGTGACGCGCGTTTACAGTCTGGAGCTAAAAGTGTTTTGGTCTTTATCTCTAATGTTGCCCTTCATGACGACCAAAATCAGAATTTAGCATGGACTGAATAACGCTCTCTGCGATGCGGCGCGGACCGACACGTATGCGCAGGAATCCATGTCACGCGCTCAGAGCAATATTACTGCATGATACATGTTTAACTAGCAGAATACAGCATCACCACACACACACATTACAGATTTGCACAAAACTTTTGTGATTTTTTTTTTTCTCTCTAAATGTCGACAAAAAACTATTGCGAAATGACAGCGTTTCCATTAACCGATGTTATGCGGCTACACGGCATTTTTCCCCTCTCGCGATCAGTCATTCCAAACATGGCGACGGATGTTGGTGGGTTTATACATTGCAGAAATATTTATTTTTCTAATTGCCTGAAAACCTCCTCATGCGAGTGTAAAAACTTTTTTGCGATAAATGGGAAATTTTGCAAAATTGACGTGTTTCCATTGAGTGTATTTTCAATTCGCAATTTCAATTTGCACAATTTGAAGGGTAACGGAAACGCGGCTACTGTCATGTTTAGTTATGTCTTTTGATTATTATAGTTAGAGTTGTTCCGAGTAGCAGCGAAGAAGAAAACGCACGCACGCGATAGCAGTGTGTCCGCTGTTTAGCAGTGCGTCCGCTGTTTAGCAGTGCGTCCGCTGTATAGCAGTGCGTCCGCTGTTTAGCAGTGCGTCCGCTGTTTAGCAGTGCGTCCGCTGTATAGCAGTGCGTCCGCTGTTTAGCAGTGCGTCCGCTGTTTAGCAGTGCGTCCGCTGTATAGCAGTGCGTCCGCTGTTTAGCAGTGCGTCCGCTGTTTAGCAGTGCGTCCGCTGTTTAGCAGTGCGTCCGCTGTTTAGCAGTGCGTCCGCTGTTTAGCAGTGCGTCCGCTGTTTAGCAGTGCGTCCGCTGTTTAGCAGTGCGTCCGCTGTTTAGCAGTGCGTCCGCTGTTTAGCAGTGCGTCCGCTGTATAGCAGTGCGTCCGCTGTTTAGCAGTGTGTCCGCTGTATAGCAGTGCGTCCGCTGTTTAGCAGCGCGTCCGCTGTTTAGCAGTGCGTCCGCTGTTTAGCAGTGCGTCCGCTGTATAGCAGTGCGTCCGCTGTTTAGCAGCGCGTCCGCTGTTTAGCAGCGCGTCCGCTGTTTAGCAGCGCGTCCGCTGTTTAGCAGTGCGTCCGCTGTTTAGCAGTGTGTCCGCTGTTTAGCAGCGCGTCCGCTGTTTAGCAGTGCGTCCGCTGTTTAGCAGCGCGTCCGCTGTTTAGCAGTGCGTCCGCTGTATAGCAGTGCGTCAGCTGTTTAGCAGTGTGTCCGCTGTATAGCAGTGCGTCCGCTGTTTAGCAGTGCGTCCGCTGTTTAGCAGTGCGTCCGCTGTTTAGCAGTGCGTCCGCTGTTTAGCAGTGCGTCCGCTGTTTAGCAGTGCGTCCGCTGTTTAGCAGTGCGTCCGCTGTTTAGCAGTGCGTCCGCTGTATAGCAGTGCGTCCGCTGTTTAGCAGTGTGTCCGCTGTATAGCAGGGCGTCCGCTGTTTAGCAGCGCGTCCGCTGTTTAGCAGTGCGTCCGCTGTTTAGCAGTGCGTCCGCTGTATAGCAGTGCGTCCGCTGTTTAGCAGCGCGTCCGCTGTTTAGCAGCGCGTCCGCTGTTTAGCAGCGCGTCCGCTGTTTAGCAGTGCGTCCGCTGTTTAGCAGTGTGTCCGCTGTTTAGCAGTGCGTCCGCTGTATAGCAGTGCGTCCGCTGTTTAGCAGTGCGTCCGCTGTTTAGCAGTGCGTCAGCTGTTTAGCAGTGCGTCAGCTGTTTAGCAGTGTGTCCGCTGTATAGCAGTGCGTCCGCTGTTTAGCAGTGCGTCCGCTGTTTAGCAGTGTGTCCGCTGTATAGCAGTGCGTCCGCTGTTTAGCAGTGCGTCCGCTGTATAGCAGTGCGTCAGCTGTTTAGCAGTGCGTCAGCTGTTTAGCAGTGTGTCCGCTGTATAGCAGTGCGTCCGCTGTTTAGCAGTGCGTCCGCTGTATAGCAGGGCGTCCGCTGTTTAGCAGCGCGTCCGCTGTTTAGCAGTGCGTCCGCTGTTTAGCAGTGCGTCCGCTGTTTAGCAGTGCGTCCGCTGTTTAGCAGCGCGTCCGCTGTATAGCAGCGCGTCCGCTGTTTAGCAGCGCGTCCGCTGTATAGCAGCGCGTCCGCTGTTTAGCAGTATTTCAGACTGGACCAACCAGCCAGGAGAACGGCGACATGTCTCGTATGCCATACTGCAATTTCGAGGGGTGGAACAAGTATTAGCAACTTCAACACGAGTAACTTAAAGCATTTGAAGACGCGTCACCCCGCAGAACACGATTACACAAAGGCAAGGGCAGAGAAGAATGAGCCGCGCCAGAATCAACACTCTCTGAAAGCTTCATTCAAACAAAGAGAAAAGTTTTCAAAAGACAGCCAACGAGCGATAAATATAACCCACAACATGTGTTGAGTTTATTGTTCTGGATGACCAGCCGCGGTCAAAACTGAAATCCCATTTATTTAACAAAATTGTTTATGGACTTCAAGTTATAAAGAGGTTATTTTCTTATATTATTCATATATCATTTTTTAGATTCCTAGATTTATTTGCACTTTTTTATGCAGTTATTTAGTAAAACTAAAATACCTTTTTCAATTTACAGTATTAGATGTGTGGTTGCATTTTAAGTTCTTTTTCACTTAAGAAAGATAAATAATAAATTGCTGTGAAATGTATGTCAGATAATAAAAATACTCTAGTTCACTGTATGTATTTGTTCATGTTTAATTAAGGGATAAGTCTGAAACACGCCAGAAAATAATTCTATCAATTCATACAGTGCTAGTATGTATTGCAGCTGTATAGATACTGTACACACCCAGGTATCGGATCAGTACTCGGTGTCGGGAAGGGAAAAAGGGTATCGGAACATCTCTAATTAAAGTATTTCGAAGGGCAAAAAATTTAATTTTAACTATTGGCTTTTAGAGCCCAACCGATATTAGGCATTTTCCTAACTATCGGTATCCGCATGTATAATGGCCAATAAATGGATATTTTTAAAAACTGCTTCATGTAAGGGTGGCGCTGCCAATAAAGCACATAAAATCTGTCACAAAGAACTGGCAAAAGTAATGATTGTGAATACATCAAATAGAGCAAGAAGACAATTAAATTGTTTATTAATAAACGAGTCTTTTCAGTCAGTGTTGCTGCAAAGTTGACGACGCTGACACGCGATCTTCAGTGAACACGCCAGAGAGAAATGCACATTTCATACAGAGAGCAGTCTGTCTTACGCTTTGAATTGTTCTGTTTAAAAGTGGACATTTCAATATAGAGATATGTCTCAGAGTCAGGTCTATACGCTGAGTTTCGGTTCATTTATGAGACGAGCTCCAGTTCACGCGCCGGCGCCTCATCTATCGTCTGCTATATTTACTTCTTATTTATTAAATCCAGGCAATTGGTTGATGAAACATTGATTAAAATGCGTTGCGCGAGCGACAAGTCTCCGACAGTAAACGGATGCCCCATTCTGCTTTGTAACGGGCGCTGTTACGCGTCTCGGGTAACCAGCGGGTGCGACGCGAGCAATAACGTTTATATAATTATAACACTGTTTCACGTTTAGTACATTATGCTTACTACTTATTTAAAAATAGTATAAAAGTACTGTAGGCCCACATATGTAATTAAAAACGTTTTCATTATGATATTAATTTATTTTAGTAAAAAGATCTGAGTTCTTCCTCCACTGGTAGAGATTAGAGGAATTAAGACTAAAAATAGAAGATAATAAGGTTTTGTCAGTGACACTTTTGATATATTTATTGATACAAGTTATGTTTTATATAATGCAACTAAATTAAAAGACAAAGTCATTAGTGAAGATTATGCAACATTATTTAGAATATAATATAACATGCAATGCAAACTAGTTTGGTTACAGCTCAAATGTATCATTCTCATTATCATTCACCCTGTCTCGATTACATATCTTTGTCACACAAGTGTTTGATCTCCACATTTGAGTGATCATTGCAAAACATTTATATATTTATTCTGATTATACTGTGTATTCTATATACAGTACCCATCAAAAGTTTGTACACACCAATAGGAAAGTGTCCACATTTTTGACTGGTACTGTACTATAATACACATACATAATATTGCTACTGTATTATAATATAGACATAAATATCGGCCGGTATATATCGGTATCTGGCTTTTT
Organism: Tiaroga cobitis; assembly: GCA_030578255.1. NCBI lineage: Eukaryota > Metazoa > Chordata > Actinopteri > Cypriniformes > Leuciscidae > Tiaroga > Tiaroga cobitis. Next base: position 30,195,021 of record CM060612.1, read on the forward strand.
TTATCGGTATCGACCCCCAAAAATCCATATCGGTCGGTCTCTAGTGGCTTTACATCAAGTCAGCTGACACTTTAGCGTGAGGCTACTAGCATATAGCAGTCCCTCCAGAAAAACGCGATTATGCGATCGCTGAATTCAATGCATAATCAGCCAAAGTCCGCATATTTATGCGGGGGTCGCATTTTTTTTAAATACTCCGCAATTTAGCCGCATAAATTGCTGATTTCCGCGGAAAATATGCGGGTCTTGCATGATTTCATAATCCCCGCATTTTTCGTCGCAAAAAAAGTCATATATCTTAGCAGAAAGTTGGAAAATGTTGCGTTTGCTTCACACAAGAGCCGCCATTTTCCCCTGTTGCCATGGGAACGTTATGAAGTGACGTAATTACACAACGTGAACATAATCGAAAAGCTGTAAAACAGGAGCACACTTTATTTTTAAATGTTTCATTTATTCATTTTTACTGAAGTTGCAGCATATTCCTCTAGTAAAGCTACAGCACTTGTTTGACTCCTCAATGTTTTGTAAGTTTGATGTGTTTATTAAGGTCTTGTAACGCGTTGTGTCGGGAAGAAAAATAGGGATAGCTCACAGATGAAGTTATTGCAGAGGCCAGACAGACTCACGGAGGCGATTGGCATCTCACAACTAGCACTTTATTCCCTAATCGAACTCGTAACTGTCTGTCACACGTACTACCGTCCACATCGTTACTTAATAAACAAAATAAGATAAAAGAAGTAGCATCAAACAGAAATGACCCGCACACATGGGGTGTTCGAGTCGCGCATACAGTATAATACTGCAGACCGTTCAACAGGCGCGCGCAGCTCTTAAAGGGGCCACACCTTATTTCCACTCGTTACAGTCTGAAATAAAACCAGATGAGAAATTAAATATTTCCAGCACTTTCTGTGATGTAGTACGCTTGCTTATCATAGGAAGTAATAAGAAAGGACTCTTTACAGTAAGGTAGTAGCCTAGTGAGAACAGGGTGTTGGGGGAATCACTTTTTTTTCTCTTTTTCATCAAACCGCAGTTTTTGCAAGTTCCCGCAATTTCATCGCAAACAATTGCATAAATATCCCGCATATTCCATCGCATTTTTAAAGAAAACGGGCCGCGTAATCAAGGATTTTTGCCCGCAGCGATCACAAAAAAACTCCGCGTTTTTCTGGAAGGACTGATATAGCATTGGCTCCTTAGCCTGAGCTAGCTTGATCACGTGCAGCTAGGGGGCGTGGCTTCAGCAACAGCTCCTCAGCTCCACCCATGCCCCACCTCTTTGCCCCTCTTCGTTTATCCAGCAGTGACGCGCTGCCAAGATGGCGACGGCCGGCTCCACCCACATCAGTTGACGTGTGTGTGTGTGTGTTTCAGGAGAAGATCAGCGAGGATCTGCGAGCGACTCTAAACGCATTCCTGTACCGCACCGGAGAACAGAGCAACAAGTAAACGCACACACACACACACACACTCACTCTCTCTATCTCTGACACACTCGCCCGTCTGTCTCTCTGACACACACGCCCGTCTGTCTCTCTGACACACACACCCGTCTGTCTCTCTGACACACACACCCGTCTGTCTCTCTGACACACTCGCCCGTCTGTCTCTCTGACACACGCCCGTCTGTCTCTCTGACACACGCCCGTCTGTCTCTCTGGCACTCGCCCGTCTGTCTCTCTGACACACGCCCGTCTGTCTCTCTGACACTCGCCCGTCTGTCTCTCTCTCTGACACACTCGCCCGTCTGTCTCTCTCTCTGACACACTCGCCCGTCTGTCTCTCTGACACACGCCCGTCTGTCTCTCTGACACACTCGCCCGTCTGTCTCTCTGACACTCGCCCGTCTGTCTCTCTGACACACGCCCGTCTGTCTCTCTGACACTCGCCCGTCTGTCTCTCTCTCTGACACACTCGCCCGTCTGTCTCTCTCTCTGACACACTCGCCCGTCTGTCTCTCTCTCTGACACACTCGCCCGTCTGTCTCTCTGACACACGCCCGTCTGTCTCTCTGACACACTCGCCCGTCTGTCTCTCTGACACACTCGCCCGTCTGTCTCTCTGACACACGCCCGTCTGTCTCTCTGACACTCACCCGTCTGTCTCTGTCTCTGACACACTCGCCCGTCTGTCTCTCTCTCTGACACACTCGCCCGTCTGTCTCTCTCTCTGACACACACACCCGTCTGTCTCTCTGACACACACACCCGTCTGTCTCTCTGACACACTCGCCCGTTTGTCTCTCTGACACACTCGCCCGTCTGCCGTCTTACACACACACTCCCGTCTGCCGTCTTACACACTCAGCCGTCTGTCTCTCTGACACACTCACCCGTCTGTCTCTTGCTGGTGTGTTTATCGTGTGTGTGTGTGTGTGCAGGTTCATGCTGGTGTTGGCCAGTAATCAGCCTGAGCAGTTTGACTGGGCCATAAACGACCGAATCGACGAGATTGTGAACTTCATGCTGCCGGGACCCGACGAGAGGGAGAGACTCGTGCGGCTGTACTTCGACCGATACGTGCTGGAGCCGGCCACT
>CM060612.1:30202566-30207566 GCA_030578255.1 Tiaroga cobitis
AACTGCCGTTTCCATGGTAACGCAATCTCAAACGGTTTTCGCAGGATGAATGAAATGGAATGACATCTAATGTATGATGATTACTAATGTATGTGATTGGGGAATTAGCATAAATGACATCACATCTTGAGCGCCAGTGTTTTAAATGGTTCGCAGTCTGTTTCTGGGTCACATGACCTCAGATGTTTGTGTGTGTCTGGGTCACATGACCTCAGATGTTTGTGTGTGTCTGGGTCACATGACCTCAGATGTGTGTAGCTGTGTCCCAAATGACGCACCATACACTATGTACTCAACCGTGTAGTGTATGAACTTTATAAGTTTATTTTGTCTCTTCAAGCCCCCTCCCCCTCCGCTACGTAATGCGACAGTCGAGTGCATGAAGTGTCCAGCGTTCCACACTTCGTTTATTCAGTTAAATCAGCGCATCATCTGGGTACTTAAAGTGCATTTTTTCTTTTTAGAGTTTTCAGTGTAAACGCACTATTTATACTACAAAATAGGGCTGTCGCGCGATACCTGCAATATTGTAGTACCGTGCTTCTGACAAGTCAACCGCAGAGGATTGCACGTAACCACAACAACCGCGATATTCACGTTTTTTATAAGGCTTTACCCTTCTTGTTTTGAACTTCATGCATGTGTATTGAATGTTGAACAAGTTCATAATGATAAAACGACCGTTTATCTTGGTGATGTGTAGCCGACAGAGGCTTCCCACAGACAGTGAATGAGAGAGATCGGCAGAGCGCGTGCGATTACATGCGTCTGTCTTTGAAGTCGTGAAAAGGTTGCCGTGTCAAAGGAAAGCGAAATATTTGTCGTATCATCCTTTTAACGTTCACGTCACGGGTATTTCCCATAAATGCGCGTCAGCATCCCACAGCGCGAGGAAGCCGCGGGGAAATAAAATCAGCAAGTCACGCATTGAATCAATGCCATATTGGTCTCTAATTTAAGTGAAGCATCAGCTTCAGCGTTACATGCGACGCATTGCTGCTCAGCTGAGCCTTGAAAAGTGGAACTGCAAGTTAAAAATAATTAACACCTTGTTTCATTACATCTCTTTTAAAGTCCCCATGAATTCAAAATTGACCATACTTACTTTGTTTGCCTAAATTGATCGTTTTGTGGTGAACAATTCATCCATGCAAGTCAATCCACACAAAAAAATTGTTTGGCTTCGTAATCTTTAATCAAAATCTGAAATGTCCCCTCCCCTCTGCATTGGAGGACCTTCCCTGATGACGTAGACGGTTTGGGAGTCTGCTTAACATCCGTAACCACGCCCCTCCAACTGACAGTAGACAGGGGGACTGAAAACACCTACTTTTCTAGATCCAATCAGGTGCTAGTTGGAAAAAGCCACTATTTTGCCTCATTTAGTATTCCGTTTCTCTCGGAAATACGTCACAACACTGGAGAAAAGTCGTTTGCAACTTCCGGTTCACGGGGACTTTAATGAATCAGCTTTTTTGAATGTGTTCGTTGAATGAACGGTTTAATGACTCACCCTGTGACTCACTCAAAGTCCGTTGTCGTAACAATTTGCGCGCTGAGTGAAAGCCTTTCAATGCGCATATAGACGTTGTTTAGTTTCGGTTACATTGGTTACTGAAAATGTCCTCGTTTTTGTCCACATCGTAAACTTGATTTATATAGCAACAAATACATATAAATTAAATAAATAAATGCCGGTAATACCGCATATCGCGCTATTGAGCCACTCAACATTACCGCAAGGGAAATTCCATAACCGCGACAGCCCTACTACAAAATGACGTAAAATAGTGCACAAGTGCACGATTTGTTTCCGGGTCACATGACCTTAGATATATGTGTGTGTGTGTGTGTGTGTGTGTGTGTGCAGACAGACGTTCAGACAGCGTCATGTCTCGCGGCTCAGACGGGGAAGACGGCTGCCTGGTTGCCATGGACACGGAGGAGGGCGGGGCTCTGGCGCCAGGGGGCGGGGCTCCAGCATCAGGGGCCGGGGCCAGCACTCACAGCATGGGTGAGCTCCCGGAGGAGGTGCTGGAGTTCATCCTCTCGTTCCTGTCGCCCTATCAGGAGCACAAGATGGCGGCGCTCGTGTGCAAACAGTGGTACCGCCTCATCAAAGGTCAGTCGGACACACCATTCAATAATCGCTCTAACTCTAATGGTGCGTTCACACCAAACGCGAATAGAGCGTCTGGTGCGAGTGATTTCATTAAGTCAATGTAAAGACGCGTTTATGCGTGTCTAGACTCCTGTGGCGCGAATGAGGCGTTTTGCGCATTACGCGTGAATGATTTTATTTGGTGCATTCACGCATTTGACGCAAATCCCAAGTTGAAAAATCTGAACTTTAGCGTCTGTTCGCGCTGCGTTGACCAATCAGGAGCCTGCTTGCTGCTGTCACGTGGTGAAGTGACGGGATAAACGGGGACAAATTTTATATGTTTGGCCTCAATAGATTATTTTGTAATATGACTGTGCCTGGTGTGGTTCTAATGCACCACACAGCACCCATATCCCCCTGTAGCCCGATACTGGTCCCCCACTGAAGCTAAGCAGGGCTGAGCCTGGTCAGTGTCTGGATGGGAGACCTTCTGGGAAAACCAGGTTGCTGCTGGAAGAGGTATTAGTGAGGCCACTCACCCTGTCCTCTGTGTGGGTCCTAACGCCCCAGTGTAGTGATGGGGACACTATACTGTCAAAGAGCACCGTCCTTCAGATGAGACGTTAAGCCGAGGTCCTGACTCTCTGTGGTCATTAAAAATCCCATAGCACTCCTGGTAAAGAGTAGGGGTGTAACCCCGGTGTCCTGGCCCCTTGCCCAGTGGCCTCTGTCCATCATGGCCTCCTAATCATCCCCATATATACACTAGGGGTGGAGCCGAACCCGAATACGGTATTCGGAAAGGCACAAATAACGTGTTTTCTACGAATACTTATTTCGAACAAATACTTATTACAAATATTTGTATTCAGGAACAAGAAAAACTTTATATCAAAAAGCTGCATTTTGGATGTGTAGTTTCCGCAGCACAGACTATGAGTGAGCCAGACGCTCAGTGTGCTAGCTGTGCAGCAGCAAATGTGTTTTACATGAAAGCTTCAGTAAATCGAGGAAAAGGAAGCTTTTATGTAAAACGAATTTGCAGCTGCACAGCTAGCACCATCACATCCAATGGCGCGGCTGCCTCTGACGTGCGACCAATGAGCTAGCCCTACGTCATTAAACGTCAGAACCCGACAAGGGGGCGTGGCCTTACTCGAATACAAATACAAATACTTTTCCCCCCTCAACAAATACAGATACAAATACCGGCTGCTTTGCACACTCCTAATATATGCCAATTGGCTTCATCACTGTCTCCTCTCCACCAGTAAGCTGGTGTGTGCTGGGCGTTCTGGCGCACTATGGCTGCCGTCGCATCATCAGGTGGAGCTGCACATTGGTGGTGGTTGAGGAGATTCCCCCTTCCATATGTGAAGCGCTTTGAGTGCCTAGAAAAGCGCTATATAAATGTAATGAATTATTATTATTATTATTATTATTATTATTACAACAAAGCAAATATTTTATCACATAAAAACTTGATTTCATTATATGAGACATATTCATTTTGTATTGAATGCGATTTTTTCCGTATCTAATCTAGATTATATGAAACATTATTATTCTAATGTAAAGACCCCCAACATACTTTAGTGCATAAGAACATAGTTTGTGTCTGGATCTGTTGTGAGAGAAAGAGAAAAACACAGGACAGGTTATACTTTTGGAGGCTGGCTCAATTCATCATCAAAACAAAACTAAATGACAGATTAGGTGAGTGAGGGCAGGGTGATCCTCGCTGCGCTGCGGGACAGCGGGTCATCAGTCCGGGCGCGGGAGAACCGCTGACAGCGGCCGTCATCCGGCGCAGCTCCTGGAGCGAGTGGTGGAACTGGGAACGCCTCCGGAGGGTCCGGGTGACCCGAGTGCGGCGACGACGACCCCTGCGCCGCTGTTCTCCCTCAGAGCGGCGACTCCCTCGAGGAACGCTCGATCAGCATCAGCCACAACCGTCCTGCTCTGGCCCCGCCCACAAGAAGCGGATTTCGCCTCATTCGTGAGTCAATTTCGCCTCAAACGCTTGCTTTTTACGCGCGTCAATTTCGCTCTGGACGCGCGAATGGATTCAAAATGTTCAAGCGTCCAACTAGACGCGAATTTGACGCTCTATTCACGTTTGCACAAACCACAGCGATAACGGCACAGAGGAACGAATCTTCCAGCTGATGAACGATAAAAACATTGACAGCCAATCAGAATCCATCCTGCCCTAATGAGCTTGAGCATTTAAAGCGACAGGCGACAAAAAAATTGAAAAAATATCAATATTGTTATAGTTCTCAGTACAGTTATTATTGCAGTTACTATTATAGTTATGGTTATATTGCCGTTACAGTTATTGTAGTTATAGGTATAATAGTTGTTGTATTTATCGTTATTGTTGTAGTTACCATTATAGTTATCGTTGTTGTTTTTTTTAATAATTATCATTATAGTTATCGTAATATTTGTCAGTTTAGTTGTCGTTATATTTATTTAATTTTTTTATTTTACCTTTATTTTAAGATTACAATCTCTTTTACAAGTTACAGTTCTCATCATTATAGTTCTAGTGTTTATTATAGTTTATAGTGTGTACTGATGGTCATGTGACACTGAGATGTTTAACGGTCAGTCAGACTCGTCAGCTGTGAGTGTGAAATCTCACGTGTGTGTGTGTGTGTCTCTCAGGTGTGGCGTATCAGTGTTATCATGGTTTCCTGCGGGCCGTTCAGGAGGGAAACATCCAGTGGGAGAGTCGCACTTATCCGTATCCTGGAACGCCCATAACACAGCGCTTCTCACACAGTCAGTAACTGCTTACACACACACACACACGCACACAGACAGACACAAACACACACACACACGCACACAGACAGACACAAACACACACACGCACACAGACAGACAC
>CM060612.1:30212566-30310066 GCA_030578255.1 Tiaroga cobitis
GTTCGTTTATCTGGGAGTGACGCGCGGCCAAGATGGTGACGGCCGGCTCCGCCCACTTTGGGCTTCAGAAACGCTACGGGTGACGTCACACACACTACGCACATATTTGATACAGTCTATGGCCCATATACATAAATATATCACAAATAAAACAAGTAAATAAATACAGAGAGCATGTAGATAAAAAACAAAAAATATGTTTTATATTCAAACCTCTTATATATATACTCTCTCTCTCTCTCTCTCTCTCTCTCTCTCTCTCACAGGTGGGTCAGTGTGTGGTGGTGTTCTCTCAGGCTCCGTCTGGTCGAGCTCCTCTTAGTCCGAGTCTGAACTCTCGGCCGTCCCCTATCAGCTCCACTCCTGCTCCTCTGGGCCCGGACCCGTCCGCCCAGCGCTCCCAGTCCCCGGTGCGTAGCGGCGCGGCGGGGGCGGTTCTGGGCGCGGTCGAGGAGGCGCCGTGTGTGAACGGGCGCTGGGGAACGCTACGGCCCAGAGCGTCGGCGCGACCGCGGGACGGGAGTCCATCGCCCTCGCGAGGTCCCGATAGCCCTCCGCTACTCAACGGCTCGTCTCCGTCGCCGCGCACTAGCCCAGCGGCGGTGTCTCCACCCGCGCGACCCGCAGACTACAGCTGGGACGGTGACCCGCTCGGCGCTAACGGGATACACACGCCTCCACACACCCCGCCGGGAGCCGTTTCTCCCGCCGCCCTGCGGCGCGGCCTGGAGGCCGTTAAAGCCTCATCCTCCTCATCCTCGTCATCGCAACACCAGCCTAGCGCCTCCGCTGTAACTCCGCCCACCTCTTCCAGCCCGCCACAGGCCGACGCCCACTCACTCCCGCCCATCGCCCGCCGGCTTGCACACCACCCGCCGCAGAGCCTCAATGTGGGCAAGCCGCTGTACCAGTCGCTCAACTGCAAACCCATGCAGATGTACCTGCTGGACGTGTCACGTGCCAAGGCGGAGGGTGTGGTGTCGTGGAAGGTGTACGGCGGCGGCGGAGCGGCTAGCGCGGTCACGGGGCCGCCAGAGACTAGCCTGCACACGGTGGTTCAGGGCCGCGGGGAGCTTATTATCTTCGGCGGACTCATGGACAAAAAGCAGAACGTCAAATATTACCCCAAAACCAACGCCTTGTACTTCGTCCGCGCCAAGAGGTAATGGAGGAGCACTAGCCGCCGCGTCACGACGGGAACGACTGCTGCCCTTACACTAATTTACCTTAAAATACTGCTCAACTCATATAAAGGACACTCAAACATAGTTGTTGTTTCAATTTATGAGTGAATGAATGAGGTTTTTGCTATGTGCTCTGCAAGAGTGCGTGTGTGTGTGCGACTGTGTGTGTGTGTGTGTGAGAGAGAGAAATCTAGAAGGGAATGTTTTATTGTTTCTGTAGCATTTCACCCTCAGAAACGCCGATCTGACTGAAGGAAACACGATTGTAGGATGAACTGATGAAATGGACCTTTTTTACCGCTCTTTCAGCCTGCATTGTTTACATTAAACGTGTGTGTGTGTGTATGTGAGAGAGAGAGTGAGTGATGGTGCTGTGGAGGGAATGAGACCGTGGATTGTAAACGGAAATAAAGAAAGTTCTCCATGTCTTAATTCTCTGATATAATGTGGCTTGCGTTTTTACGATATTTACTATAATAACGGAATAAAGCTGTGCGGTCACGTGTGACGTCACATGATCATCGTCTCAGTTCCGTTCTACTACAAAGCACTCAATTATACATGTCATTATTGCTGTGGTTTAAATACTGCTCCTTCAGCTTATATTATCTTTCAATTGCCTTCAGCTGAAACAGTTCAGACCTGACATTCAATCACAGAGAATATTATTGCTATAATTTAACATATTCCTCATAAGTCAAGTCACCTTTATTAATATAGCGCTTTTTACATCAGTTTTACTCAACGCTTTACTTACAGTTGATTGGATCTTATGTAAAGCGCTATGTGCAACGAGTTAATTAATAATGTATTTATATATGCATATGTGTGTGTGATTGTGATTGCAGCAGTTTGTACCCATTGTTTGTTCTGTTTTTGACTGAAGAATGTGAGTTTAACATCCGCAGCGGGACTTTAGGCAGGATTTCACCTTTAACCCATTTAAATTTATTCTGTGTGCTGCGACGCCATTGGCTGTCCGCCGGGGAGGCTGTGAGGCGGAGGAGAAGCTGTGCGCTGATTGGTCTGGCAGGAGCAGTGGGAGGGGCGTTCGAGAGAAGCTTCGTGTTTACGAGTGTGTGTGTGAATCTCAAACAGAAACGCGAGCGGACTCGGTAAGACACGCGTTAATACTGAGAAAATACTCATGTAAAGTTTATCGTGCAGTTGAATTGTTTGTATGTAGTAGGCCTATACACTGCTGTTCAAAAGTTTATGATCGGTACGAAGTCTGCTCACCAAGGCTGCATTTTACCAACAAGGAAAACAGCATAATATTATGCAATATTATTACAATTTATTAAAATAAGTGTTTTCTATGTTAATATATAGTAAAGTGTAATTTATTCCTGTTATCAAAGCTGAATTTTCAGCATCATTACTCCAGTCATCATTGTCACGTGATTATTCTAATATGATGATTTGATGATCAAGAAACATTTATGATTATTATCAATGTAAACAGTTATTTACATTTTTGTTTCAGGATTCTTTGATGAATAAGAAAGTTCAAAAGAACGGCATTTATTTGAAATAGAATCTTTTGTAAAATTATAAATGTCTTTACTGTCACTTTTGATCAATTCAATTAATCCTTGATGAATAAAAAATACTTTTTTATTTTATTTTTTAATTTATTTATTTTATTTATTTCCTCCCAACAATTCTTACTGACCCCAAACTTTTGAACGGTAGTGTTTAATGTTACAAAAGATTATATTTCAGATAAATGCTGTTCTTTTGAACTTTCTATTAAACTTCCAATCCAAAACTTTTCAATGGCAATGTATATTTTGTGTTTATAGTATTAAAACATGCTTTGATGATTTGGCTAATATGCAAGGTTTATGAATATGCAAATCAAAGTTCAACAGGTTGTCTATATGGGACATCTATAGCGGTTGTCTATATGGGACATCTATAGCGGTTGTCTATATGGGACATCTATAGCGGTTGTCTATATGGAACATCTATACCGGTTGTCTATATGGGACATATATAGCGGTTGTCTATATGGGACATATATACCGGTTGTCTATATGGGACATATATAGCGGTTGTCTATATGGGACATATATACCGGTTGTCTATATGGGACATATATACCGGTTGTCTATATGGGACATATATACCGGTTGTCTATATGGGACATATACACCGGTTGTCTATATGGGACATATATAGCGGTTGTCTATATGGGACATATATACCGGTTGTCTATATGGGACATATATACCGGTTGTCTATATGGGACATATATACCGGTTGTCTATATGGGATATATATAGCGGTTGTCTATATGGGACATATATACCGGTTGTCTATATGGGATATATATAGCGGTTGTCTATATGGAACATATATACCGGTTGTCTATATGGGACATATATAGCGGTTGTCTATATGGGACATCTATAGCGGTTGTCTATATGGGACATCTATAGTGGTTGTCTATATGGGACATATATACCGGTTGTCTATATGGGACATATACACTCACCTAAAGGATTATTAGGAACACCTGTTAAATTTCTCATTAATGCAATTATCTAATCAACCAATCACATGGCAGTTGCTTCAATGCATTTAGGGGTGTGGTCCTGGTCAAGACAATCTCCTGAACTCCAGACTGAATGTCAGAATGGGAAAGAAAGGTGATTTAAGCCATTTTGAGCGTGGCATGGTTGTTGGTGCCAGACGGGCCGGTCTGAGTATTTCACAATCTGCTCAGTTACTGGGATTTTCACGCACAACCATTTCTAGGGTTTACAAAGAATGGTGTGAAAAGGGAAAAACATCCAGTATGCGGCAGTCCTGTGGGCGAAAATGCCTTGTTGATGCTAGAGGTCAGAGGAGAATGGGCCGACTGATTCAAGCTGATAGAAGAGCAACTTTGACTGAAATAACCACTCGTTACAACCGAGGTATTCAGCAAAGCATTTGTGAAGCCACAACACGCACAACCTTGAGGCGGATGGGCTACAACAGCAGAAGACCCCACCAGGTACCACTCATCTCCACTACAAATAGGAAAAAGAGGCTACAATTTGCAAGAGTTCACCAAAATTGAACAGTTGAAGACAGGAAAAATGTTGCCTGGTCTGATGAGTCTCGATTTCTGTTGAGACATTCAGATGGTAGAGTCAGAATTTGGCGTAAACAGAATGAGAACATGGATCCATCATGCCTTGTTACCACTGTGCAGGCTGGTGGTGGTGGTGTAATGGTGTGGGGGATGTTTTCTTGGCACACTTTAGGCCCCTTAGTGCCAATTGGGCATCGTTTAAATGCCACGGCCTACCTGAGCATTGTTTCTGACCATGTCCATCCCTTTATGGCCACCATGTGCCCATCCTCTGATGGCTACTTCCAGCAGGATAATGCACCATGTCACAAAGCTCGAATCATTTCAAACTGGTTTCTTGAACATGACAATGAGTTCACTGTACTAAAATGGCCCCCACAGTCACCAGATCTCAACCCAATAGAGCATCTTTGGGATGTGGTGGAACGGGAGCTTCGTGCCCTGGATGTGCATCCCACAAATCTCCATCAACTGCAAGTTGCTATCCTATCAATATGGGCCAACATTTCTAAAGAATGCTTTCAGCACCTTGTTGAGTCAATGCCACGTAGAATTAAGGCAGTTCTGAAGGCGAAAGGGGGTCAAACACAGTATTAGTGTGGTGTTCCTAATAATCCTTTAGGTGAGTGTATACCGGTTGTCTATATGAGACATATATACCGGTTGTCTATATGGGACATATATACCGGTTGTCTATATGGGACATATATAGCGGTTGTCTATATGGGACATCTATAGCTGTTTTCTATAAGGTTGTCTATATGGGTCATCTATAGCTGTTTTCTATAAGGTTGTCTATATGGGTCATCTATAGTGGTTGACTATATGGGGACATTTTTAGGGGTTTTCTATATGGGACATCTATACGGATTTAAACAGTTCAACAAAGAGCATGATTTGTCATTTAAATTAAATGTTTAAATTAAATGTGTTGTTGTTGTTGTTAATGAATCATTGCAGTGACCAGTAACTTTGTTGCAGATTTGAATCCTGGACTTGATTTCTCAGAAACATGCTAATACAGTATAATGTCACACACATGAATATGACGAGATAACCGGCGCCCCAGCAGGATCTTTGGTGTCTCCTGGCTCCAGACATGTCTGTGACGCGGCTCCTGACCCCTCCGCCGTCCCTCGGCCCCGGGCCCCTGTGGCCCCCGCTGGACTTCAGCCTGGGAGCGCTGGCGTGCTGCGGGGCCTGTGTGTTCACCAACCCGCTGGAGGTAGTGAAGACCCGTCTGCAGCTGCAGGGCGAGCTGAGGGCCCGCGGCTCCTACCAGCGGCTGTACCGCGGGGTCCTGCAGGCGCTGTGGCTCGTGGGCCGCACCGACGGGGTCCGGGGCCTGCAGAAGGGGCTCACGGCGGCGCTGCTGTACCAGGGCCTGATGAATGGGGTCCGGCTCGGGTTCTACTCCTACACACAGGCCTCGGGACTTACCGACGGCCCCGGAGGGAGTCTGATCGCAGGGGCCGCGGCTGGAGCTCTGGGGGCCTTCGTCGCCTCGCCCGCATATCTGGTAGGAGACTCGCGTCGCTGAGTATCTGTACTGTTAGTGGTCAGTGATGGGGAACGTTACTTTGAAAAGTAATGTATTACAATATTGTGCTACTCCCTTATAAAGTAACTAATTGCGCTACTTAGTTACTTTTTAGAAAAGTAATTTGTTACATTACTTTTGCGTTACTTTTTTTCACCTGGGCTGGGCTTGGTTTTTTATAACAAAAAAGTGATATTTTTGGGCAAATGTAAAGACACTTTCACAACAAAAGGGAAATAATAATCCTCAGGCTGAAGGAAATGTAAATTTATGCGTGTACAGTAGAGGCTTATACAAACCTTTCAGCTGCTGTTCTGGATAACGGAAGAATAGATGCAGGAGAAGAAAGCTTAACACTTACTTTACCAATAAAAACACAAAAAATCTATATTCATTTTTGCTAATGGTTTCACTGAATTATCGAAGGTCAGAAGCAAGTACATTGATCAATAAAGTGAGATTAAATGCATAAAAACTTATGTTTTATTTAACATATTTAGTTATTGGAGGTTTGCATGGTATTCTGATTCTGCATTTCACTGATTTTATTAATTTTGAGGAATATTGAATCTTTTTTTTGTGCAAGTGAGATGAGTAAATGCTCACATTTAGTCTAGATAGAACTACAATAACCTTCGTGTTCACACATACACACACACACACACACACGCCTCTGCACTTCGATTTGTCTCAACATGGTGACAGGAGAGCTCAGCTGTCAGTCAATAAATGGGAAAACAAAGTAACTTGCGTTACTTATTTGAAAAAGTAATGCGGTACTTTACTAGTTACTTGAAAAAGTAATCTGATTCCATAACTCAAGTTACTTTTTATGAGTAACACACAACACTGCTGCTGGTGATTTCTATGTTTCCATCCACCTGAAACTTACAGTTTTATTACTGATATTTATTACTGATATATCCAGTAATAAATCCAGTTTTGCATATAAGTTCAATTTGCGACTTTGGATGGAAACACAGCTAGTGTCACAAGCTGAAGTAAAAGAATGCAACCTTTACATGAGCAGCGTTTCCAGAATTCCTGGTTGTGGACTGTCTTTAACCGACTCATTTTCAGGAACAATCTGTCAGTAACTTGAGCTGTTATGTATATGTGAGTCACTCTCACACACACACACACACACACACACACACACACACAGAGAGAGAGTGTTGACAGTAAGGCATCCAGAGACGGGCTCAAATATCAGAAAGGCAGAGGAAGTGAAAGATGAGTATTTACGACAGACTCAGTGTTTACAGTGATAAGTGTGTTTACAGTGATCCGTGTGTTTACATGAGAGTGATGCATTTCCTGTGTGTATTTCTACAGGTAAAAACACACCTGCAGGCGCAGACGGTGGCGGCCATCGCTGTCGGACACCAGCACAACCATCAGGTACGAGATCTGCAGCACTAGTCACAGTGTGTGTGTGTGTGTGTGTGTGTGTGTGTGTGTGTGTCGACACACCTCTCACTGTTCTGCACTGGCAGCCAATCAGAGTCCAGCACACAGAGGCGTGTGAACGAACACAGCGTCACATGATACAGCTGAACTCTGACCAGATCTTTATCAGCCAATCACATATCAGAGTGTATTTAAGTTTATTTTCATTTATGAGTATATTTTAGTTTATTTGAGTTTATATGAGCATATTTAAGTTTATTTGAGTTTATATGAGTATATTTAAGTTTATTTGAGTTTATATGAGCATATTTAAGTTTATTTGCGTTTATATGAGTATATTTAAGTTTATTTGAGTTTATATGAGTATATTTAAGTTTATTTGAGTTTATTTGTGTATATTCGAGTTTGAGTTTATATGAGTATATTTGAAATTATTTGAGTTTAAATTAGTTTATATGAGTATATATAAGTTTATATGAGTATATTTGAGTTTAAATGAGTATGTATATTTGAGTTTGAGTACATTTGACAGTAGGGGTGGAACGGTACACAGAAGTCACGTTCGGTTCATCCCTCGGTTCAGACATCACGGTTCGGTACGATTTCGGTACAATGGAGGGAAAAGCAAAACAAAAATGCAGAAGGCATTGTCTTTTTTAAATAAATTTTATTAATAAAGGGATAGAACCAGTTTATTTTTAGTGCACTGACAATAGTTTTATATAATTAGTTTATTAATTAAATTAATAAAAAGACAAAAAGACCTTGCGATATGTTTGGTAATTGTACCTGAATTAATTTAAAATTATTATGCTATATTTCAGATCAATATATTTGTTTTCCTTAATTTTAATTAACAATGTAATATTATTCTCATCTGAATTATAAATAATTGATTCCTGTATAAAATAATACTACCATTAAAAACACATTTGATTTTCTTTTTTAATCAATGTAGAATGTGTAAGATTAGTGCTCCGAGGACAAGAAATGAAAACCAATGCGTGTTTGACAGTATTAGTGAGAGTGAGAGTGATTGGTGTGTTTGACAGTATTAGTGAGAGTGAGAGTGATTGGTGTGTTTGACAGTATTAGTGAGAGTGAGAGTGATTGGTGTGTTTTTTTAAATAGTTTAATAGTTTTTTAAATAGTTTTATATAATTAGTTTATTAATTAAATTAATAAAAAGACAAAAAGACCTTGCGATATGTTTGGTAATTGTACCTGAATTAATTTAAAATTATTATCAGTCCCTCCAGAAAAACGCGATTATGCGATCGCTGAATTCAATGCATAATCAGCCAAAGTCCGCATATTTATGCGGGGGTCGCATTTTTTCAAATACTCCGCAATTTCGCCGCATAAATTGCTGATTTCCGCGCAAAATATGCGGGGCTTGCATGATTTCATAATCCCCGCATTTTTCGTCGCAAAAAAGTCACATATATCTTAGCAGAAAGTTGGAAAATGTTGCGTTTGCTTCACATAAGAGCAGCCGTTTCCCCCCGTTGCCATGGGAACGTTATAAAGTGACGTAATTACACGAACATCATCGAAAAGCTGTAAAACAGGAGCACACTTTATTTTTAAATATTTCATTTATTAATTTTTACTGAAGTTGCAGCATATTCCTCTAGTAAAGCTACAGCACTTGTTTGATTCATCAATGTTTTGTAAGTTTGATGTGTTTATTAAGGTCTTGTAACGCGTTGTGTCGGGAAGAAAAATAGGGATAGCTCACAGATGAAGTTATTGCAGAGGCCAGACAGACTCACGGAGGCGATTGGCATCTCACAACTAGCACTTTATTCCCAAAACGAACTCGTAACTGTCTGTCACACGTACTACCGCCCACATCGTTACTTAATAAACAAAATAAGATAAAAGAAGTAGCATCAAACAGAAATGACCCGCACACATGGGGTGTTCGAGTCGCGCATACAGTATAATACTGCAGACCGTTCAACAGGCGCGCGCAGCTCTTAAAGGGGCCACACCTTATTTCCACTCGTTACAGTCTGAAATAAAACAAGATGAGAAATTAAATATTTCCAGCACTTTCTGTGATGTAGTACGCTTGCTTATCATAGGAAGTAATAAGAAAGGACTCTTTACATTTACAAGGTAGTAGCCTAGTGAGAACAGGGTGTTGGGGCAATCACTTTTTTTTCTCTTTTTCATCAAACCGCAGTTTTTGCAAGTTCCCGCAATTTCATCGCAAAAAATTGCATAAATATCCCGCATATTCCATCGCATTTTTTAAGAAAACGGGCCGCGTAATCAAGGATTTTTGCCCGCAACAATCACAAAAAAACTCCGCGTTTTTCTGGAAGGACTGTATTATGCTATATTTCAGATCAATATATTTGTTTTCCTTAATTTTAATTAACAATGTAATATTATTCTCATCTGAATTATAAATAATTGATTCCTGTATAAAATAATACTACCATTAAAAACACATTTGATTTTCTTTTTTAATCAATGTAGAATGTGTAAGATTAGTGCTCCGAGGACAAGAAATGAAAACCAATGCGTGTTTGACAGTATTAGTGAGAGTGATTGTGATTGGTGTGTTTGACAGTATTAGTGAGAGTGATTGGTGTGTTTGACAGTATTAGTGAGAGTGAGAGTGATTGGTGTGTTTGACAGTATTAGTGAGAGTGATTGGTGTGTTTGACAGTATTAGTGAGAGTGATTGGTGTGTTTGACAGTATTAGTGAGAGTGATTGGTGTGTTTGACAGTATTAGTGAGAGTGATTGGTGTGTTTGACAGTATTAGTGAGAGTGAGAGTGATTGGTGTGTTTGACAGTATTAGTGAGAGTGAGAGTGATTGGTGTGTTTGACAGTATTAGTGAGAGTGATTGGTGTGTTTGACAGTATTAGTGAGAGTGAGAGTGATTGGTGTGTTTGACAGTATTAGTGAGAGTGATTGGTGTGTTTGACAGTATTAGTGAGAGTGATTGGTGTGTTTGACAGTATTAGTGAGAGTGAGAGTGATTGGTGTGTTTGACAGTATTAGTGAGAGTGAGAGTGAGAGTGATTGGTGTGTTTGGCAGTATTAGTGAGAGTGAGAGTGATTGGTGTGTTTGACAGTATTAGTGAGAGTGATTGGTGTGTTTGACAGTATTAGTGAGAGTGAGAGTGATTGGTGTGTTTGACAGTATTAGTGAGAGTGAGAGTGAGAGTGATTGGTGTGTTTGACAGTATTAGTGAGAGTGAGAGTGATTGGTGTGTTTTACAGCATTAGTGAGAGTGAGAGTGATTGGTGTGTTTGACAGTATTAGTGAGAGTGATTGGTGTGTTTGACAGTATTAGTGAGAGTGATTGGTGTGTTTGACAGTATTAGTGAGAGTGATTGGTGTGTTTTACAGCATTAGTGAGAGTGATTGGTGTGTTTTACAGTATTAGTGAGAGTGATTGGTGTGTTTGACAGTATTGGTGAGAGTGATTGGTGTGTTTGACAGTATTAGTGAGAGTGAGAGTGATTGGTGTGTTTTACAGCATTAGTGAGAGTGATTGGTGTGTTTGACAGTATTAGTGAGAGTGAGAGTGATTGGTGTGTTTGACAGTATTAGTGAGAGTGAGAGTGATTGGTGTGTTTGACAGTATTAGTGAGAGTGAGAGTGATTGGTGTGTTTGACAGTATTAGTGAGAGTGAGAGTGATTGGTGTGTTTGACAGTATTAGTGAGAGTGATTGGTGTGTTTGACAGTATTAGTGAGAGTGATTGGTGTGTTTGACAGTATTAGTGAGAGTGATTGGTGTGTTTTACAGCATTAGTGAGAGTGATTGGTGTGTTTGACAGTATTAGTGAGAGTGATTGGTGTGTTTTACAGCATTAGTGAGAGTGATTGGTGTGTTTGACAGTATTGGTGAGAGTGATTGGTGTGTTTGACAGTATTAGTGAGAGTGAGAGTGATTGGTGTGTTTTACAGCATTAGTGAGAGTGATTGGTGTGTTTGACAGTATTAGTGAGAGTGATTGGTGTGTTTGACAGTATTAGTGAGAGTGAGAGTGATTGGTGTGTTTGACAGTATTAGTGAGAGTGAGAGTGATTGGTGTGTTTGACAGTATTAGTGAGAGTGAGAGTGATTGGTGTGTTTGACAGTATTAGTGAGAGTGAGAGTGATTGGTGTGTTTGGCAGTATTAGTGAGAGTGATTGGTGTGTTTGACAGTATTAGTGAGAGTGAGAGTGATTGGTGTGTTTTACAGCATTAGTGAGAGTGATTGGTGTGTTTGACAGTATTAGTGAGAGTGAGAGTGATTGGTGTGTTTGACAGTATTAGTGAGAGTGAGAGTGATTGGTGTGTTTGACAGTATTAGTGAGAGTGATTGGTGTGTTTGACAGTATTAGTGAGAGTGAGAGTGAGAGTGATTGGTGTGTTTTACAGCATTAGTGAGAGTGATTGGTGTGTTTTACAGCATTAGTGAGAGTGAGAGTGATTGGTGTGTTTGACAGTATTAGTGAGAGTGAGAGTGATTGGTGTGTTTGACAGTATTAGTGAGAGTGAGAGTGATTGGTGTGTTTGACAGTATTAGTGAGAGTGATTGGTGTGTTTGACAGTATTAGTGAGAGTGATTGGTGTGTTTTACAGCATTAGTGAGAGTGATTGGTGTGTTTTACAGCATTAGTGAGAGTGATTGGTGTGTTTTACAGCATTAGTGAGAGTGAGAGTGATTGGTGTGTTTGACAGTATTAGTGAGAGTGATTGGTGTGTTTGACAGTATTAGTGAGAGTGATTGGTGTGTTTTACAGCATTAGTGAGAGTGAGAGTGATTGGTGTGTTTGACAGTATTAGTGAGAGTGATTGGTGTGTTTTACAGCATTAGTGAGAGTGATTGGTGTGTTTGACAGTATTAGTGAGAGTGATTGGTGTGTTTGACAGTATTAGTGAGAGTGAGAGTGATTGGTGTGTTTGGCAGTATTAGTGAGAGTGATTGGTGTGTTTGACAGTATTAGTGAGAGTGAGAGTGATTGGTGTGTTTTACAGCATTAGTGAGAGTGATTGGTGTGTTTGACAGTATTAGTGAGAGTGAGAGTGATTGGTGTGTTTGACAGTATTAGTGAGAGTGAGAGTGATTGGTGTGTTTTACAGCATTAGTGAGAGTGAGAGTGATTGGTGTGTTTTACAGCATTAGTGAGAGTGATTGGTGTGTTTGACAGTATTAGTGAGAGTGATTGGTGTGTTTGACAGTATTAGTGAGAGTGAGAGTGATTGGTGTGTTTGGCAGTATTAGTGAGAGTGATTGGTGTGTTTGACAGTATTAGTGAGAGTGAGAGTGATTGGTGTGTTTTACAGCATTAGTGAGAGTGATTGGTGTGTTTTACAGCATTAGTGAGAGTGAGAGTGATTGGTGTGTTTTACAGCATTAGTGAGAGTGAGAGTGATTGGTGTGTTTTACAGCATTAGTGAGAGTGATTGGTGTGTTTGACAGTATTAGTGAGAGTGATTGGTGTGTTTGACAGTATTAGTGAGAGTGAGAGTGATTGGTGTGTTTTACAGCATTAGTGAGAGTGATTGGTGTGTTTGACAGTATTAGTGAGAGTGAGAGTGATTGGTGTGTTTGACAGTATTAGTGAGAGTGAGAGTGATTGGTGTGTTTTACAGCATTAGTGAGAGTGAGAGTGATTGGTGTGTTTTACAGCATTAGTGAGAGTGATTGGTGTGTTTGACAGTATTAGTGAGAGTGATTGGTGTGTTTGACAGTATTAGTGAGAGTGAGAGTGATTGGTGTGTTTGGCAGTATTAGTGAGAGTGAGAGTGATTGGTGTGTTTTACAGCATTAGTGAGAGTGATTGGTGTGTTTGACAGTATTAGTGAGAGTGATTGGTGTGTTTGACAGTATTAGTGAGAGTGAGAGTGATTGGTGTGTTTGACAGTATTAGTGAGAGTGAGAGTGATTGGTGTGTTTGACAGTATTAGTGAGAGTGAGAGTGATTGGTGTGTTTGACAGTATTAGTGAGAGTGATTGGTGTGTTTGACAGTATTAGTGAGAGTGATTGGTGTGTTTGGCAGTATTAGTGAGAGTGATTGGTGTGTTTGACAGTATTAGTGAGAGTGAGAGTGATTGGTGTGTTTTACAGCATTAGTGAGAGTGATTGGTGTGTTTGACAGTATTAGTGAGAGTGAGAGTGATTGGTGTGTTTTACAGCATTAGTGAGAGTGATTGGTGTGTTTGACAGTATTAGTGAGAGTGAGAGTGATTGGTGTGTTTGACAGTATTAGTGAGAGTGAGAGTGATTGGTGTGTTTTACAGCATTAGTGAGAGTGATTGGTGTGTTTGACAGTATTAGTGAGAGTGATTGGTGTGTTTTGACAGTATTAGTGAGAGTGAGAGTGATTGGTGTGTTTGGCAGTATTAGTGAGAGTGAGAGTGATTGGTGTGTTTTACAGCATTAGTGAGAGTGATTGGTGTGTTTGACAGTATTAGTGAGAGTGATTGGTGTGTTTGACAGTATTAGTGAGAGTGAGAGTGATTGGTGTGTTTGACAGTATTAGTGAGAGTGAGAGTGATTGGTGTGTTTGACAGTATTAGTGAGAGTGAGAGTGATTGGTGTGTTTGACAGTATTAGTGAGAGTGAGAGTGATTGGTGTGTTTGGCAGTATTAGTGAGAGTGATTGGTGTGTTTGACAGTATTAGTGAGAGTGAGAGTGATTGGTGTGTTTTACAGCATTAGTGAGAGTGATTGGTGTGTTTGACAGTATTAGTGAGAGTGATTGGTGTGTTTGACAGTATTAGTGAGAGTGAGAGTGATTGGTGTGTTTGACAGTATTAGTGAGAGTGATTGGTGTGTTTTACAGCATTAGTGAGAGTGATTGGTGTGTTTTACAGCATTAGTGAGAGTGAGAGTGATTGGTGTGTTTGACAGTATTAGTGAGAGTGATTGGTGTGTTTTACAGCATTAGTGAGAGTGAGAGTGATTGGTGTGTTTGACAGTATTAGTGAGAGTGATTGGTGTGTTTGACAGTATTAGTGAGAGTGAGAGTGATTGGTGTGTTTTACAGCATTAGTGAGAGTGAGAGTGATTGGTGTGTTTGACAGTATTAGTGAGAGTGATTGGTGTGTTTGACAGTATTAGTGAGAGTGAGAGTGATTGGTGTGTTTGACAGTATTAGTGAGAGTGAGAGTGATTGGTGTGTTTGACAGTATTAGTGAGAGTGATTGGTGTGTTTGACAGTATTAGTGAGAGTGAGAGTGATTGGTGTGTTTGACAGTATTAGTGAGAGTGAGAGTGATTGGTGTGTTTGACAGTATTAGTGAGAGTGAGAGTGATTGGTGTGTTTTACAGCATTAGTGAGAGTGAGAGTGATTGGTGTGTTTGACAGTATTAGTGAGAGTGATTGGTGTGTTTGACAGTATTAGTGAGAGTGAGAGTGATTGGTGTGTTTGACAGTATTAGTGAGAGTGATTGGTGTGTTTTACAGCATTAGTGAGAGTGAGAGTGATTGGTGTGTTTGACAGTATTAGTGAGAGTGATTGGTGTGTTTGACAGTATTAGTGAGAGTGAGAGTGATTGGTGTGTTTTACAGCATTAGTGAGAGTGAGAGTGATTGGTGTGTTTGACAGTATTAGTGAGAGTGATTGGTGTGTTTGACAGTATTAGTGAGAGTGAGAGTGATTGGTGTGTTTGACAGTATTAGTGAGAGTGATTGGTGTGTTTTACAGCATTAGTGAGAGTGAGAGTGATTGGTGTGTTTTACAGCATTAGTGAGAGTGAGAGTGATTGGTGTGTTTGACAGTATTAGTGAGAGTGAGAGTGATTGGTGTGTTTGACAGTATTAGTGAGAGTGATTGGTGTGTTTGACAGTATTAGTGAGAGTGATTGGTGTGTTTGACAGTATTAGTGAGAGTGAGAGTGATTGGTGTGTTTGACAGCATTAGTGAGAGTGATTGGTGTGTTTGACAGTATTAGTGAGAGTGAGAGTGATTGGTGTGTTTGACAGTATTAGTGAGAGTGAGAGTGATTGGTGTGTTTGACAGTATTAGTGAGAGTGATTGGTGTGTTTGACAGTATTAGTGAGAGTGATTGGTGTGTTTGACAGTATTAGTGAGAGTGAGAGTGATTGGTGTGTTTGACAGCATTAGTGAGAGTGATTGGTGTGTTTGACAGTATTAGTGAGAGTGAGAGTGATTGGTGTGTTTGACAGTATTAGTGAGAGTGAGAGTGATTGGTGTGTTTGACAGTATTAGTGAGAGTGAGAGTGATTGGTGTGTTTGACAGTATTAGTGAGAGTGAGAGTGATTGGTGTGTTTGACAGTATTAGTGAGAGTGAGAGTGATTGGTGTGTTTGACAGCATTAGTGAGAGTGATTGGTGTGTTTGACAGTATTAGTGAGAGTGATTGGTGTGTTTTACAGCATTAGTGAGAGTGAGAGTGATTGGTGTGTTTTACAGCATTAGTGAGAGTGAGAGTGATTGGTGTGTTTTACAGCATTAGTGAGAGTGATTGGTGTGTTTGACAGTATTAGTGAGAGTGATTGGTGTGTTTGACAGTATTAGTGAGAGTGAGAGTGATTGGTGTGTTTTACAGCATTAGTGAGAGTGAGAGTGATTGGTGTGTTTGACAGTATTAGTGAGAGTGATTGGTGTGTTTGACAGTATTAGTGAGAGTGAGAGTGATTGGTGTGTTTGACAGCATTAGTGAGAGTGATTGGTGTGTTTGACAGTATTAGTGAGAGTGAGAGTGATTGGTGTGTTTGACAGTATTAGTGAGAGTGATTGGTGTGTTTGACAGTATTAGTGAGAGTGATTGGTGTGTTTGACAGTATTAGTGAGAGTGATTGGTGTGTTTGACAGTATTAGTGAGAGTGAGAGTGATTGGTGTGTTTGACAGTATTAGTGAGAGTGATTGGTGTGTTTGACAGTATTAGTGAGAGTGAGAGTGATTGGTGTGTTTGACAGTATTAGTGAGAGTGATTGGTGTGTTTGACAGTATTAGTGAGAGTGAGAGTGATTGGTGTGTTTGACAGTATTAGTGAGAGTGAGAGTGATTGGTGTGTTTGACAGTATTAGTGAGAGTGATTGGTGTGTTTTACAGCATTAGTGAGAGTGATTGGTGTGTTTGACAGTATTAGTGAGAGTGATTGGTGTGTTTTACAGCATTAGTGAGAGTGATTGGTGTGTTTTACAGCATGAGTGAGAGTGAGAGTGATTGGTGTGTTTTACAGCATTAGTGAGAGTGATTGGTGTGTTTGACAGTATTAGTGAGAGTGATTGGTGTGTTTGACAGTATTAGTGAGAGTGATTGGTGTGTTTTACAGCATTAGTGAGAGTGATTGGTGTGTTTGACAGTATTAGTGAGAGTGATTGGTGTGTTTGACAGTATTAGTGAGAGTGATTGGTGTGTTTTACAGCATTAGTGAGAGTGATTGGTGTGTTTTACAGCATTAGTGAGAGTGATTGGTGTGTTTTACAGCATGAGTGAGAGTGAGAGTGATTGGTGTGTTTTACAGCATTAGTGAGAGTGAGAGTGATTGGTGTGTTTTACAGCATTAGTGAGAGTGAGAGTGATTGGTGTGTTTGACAGCATTAGTGAGAGTGATTGGTGTGTTTGACAGTATTAGTGAGAGTGAGAGTGATTGGTGTGTTTGACAGTATTAGTGAGAGTGAGAGTGATTGGTGTGTTTGACAGTATTAGTGAGAGTGATTGGTGTGTTTGACAGTATTAGTGAGAGTGATTGGTGTGTTTTACAGTATTAGTGAGAGTGAGAGTGATTGGTGTGTTTGACAGCATTAGTGAGAGTGATTGGTGTGTTTGACAGCATTAGTGAGAGTGATTGGTGTGTTTGACAGCATTAGTGAGAGTGATTGGTGTGTTTGACAGCATTAGTGAGAGTGATTGGTGTGTTTGACAGTATTAGTGAGAGTGAGAGTGATTGGTGTGTTTTACAGCATTAGTGAGAGTGAGAGTGATTGGTGTGTTTGACAGCATTAGTGAGAGTGAGAGTGATTGGTGTGTTTGACAGTATTAGTGAGAGTGATTGGTGTGTTTTACAGCATTAGTGAGAGTGAGAGTGATTGGTGTGTTTTACAGCATTAGTGAGAGTGAGAGTGATTGGTGTGTTTTACAGCATTAGTGAGAGTGAGAGTGATTGGTGTGTTTTACAGCATTAGTGAGAGTGAGAGTGATTGGTGTGTTTTACAGCATTAGTGAGAGTGAGAGTGATTGGTGTGTTTGACAGCATTAGTGAGAGTGAGAGTGATTGGTGTGTTTGACAGTATTAGTGAGAGTGATTGGTGTGTTTTACAGCATTAGTGAGAGTGAGAGTGATTGGTGTGTTTTACAGCATTAGTGAGAGTGAGAGTGATTGGTGTGTTTGACAGTATTAGTGAGAGTGAGAGTGATTGGTGTGTTTGACAGTATTAGTGAGAGTGATTGGTGTGTTTTACAGCATTAGTGAGAGTGAGAGTGATTGGTGTGTTTTACAGCATTAGTGAGAGTGAGAGTGATTGGTGTGTTTTACAGCATTAGTGAGAGTGATTGGTGTGTTTGACAGTATTAGTGAGAGTGAGAGTGATTGGTGTGTTTGACAGTATTAGTGAGAGTGATTGGTGTGTTTTACAGCATTAGTGAGAGTGATTGGTGTGTTTTACAGCATTAGTGAGAGTGAGAGTGATTGGTGTGTTTTACAGCATTAGTGAGAGTGAGAGTGATTGGTGTGTTTTACAGCATTAGTGAGAGTGATTGGTGTGTTTGACAGTATTAGTGAGAGTGAGAGTGATTGGTGTGTTTGACAGTATTAGTGAGAGTGAGAGTGATTGGTGTGTTTTACAGCATTAGTGAGAGTGATTGGTGTGTTTGACAGTATTAGTGAGAGTGATTGGTGTGTTTTACAGCATTAGTGAGAGTGATTGGTGTGTTTTACAGCATTAGTGAGAGTGAGAGTGATTGGTGTGTTTTACAGCATTAGTGAGAGTGAGAGTGATTGGTGTGTTTGACAGTATTAGTGAGAGTGAGAGTGATTGGTGTGTTTTACAGCATTAGTGAGAGTGATTGGTGTGTTTGACAGTATTAGTGAGAGTGATTGGTGTGTTTGACAGTATTAGTGAGAGTGAGAGTGATTGGTGTGTTTTACAGCATTAGTGAGAGTGAGAGTGATTGGTGTGTTTTACAGCATTAGTGAGAGTGATTGGTGTGTTTGACAGTATTAGTGAGAGTGATTGGTGTGTTTGACAGTATTAGTGAGAGTGAGAGTGATTGGTGTGTTTGACAGTATTAGTGAGAGTGATTGGTGTGTTTGACAGTATTAGTGAGAGTGAGAGTGATTGGTGTGTTTGACAGTATTAGTGAGAGTGAGAGTGATTGGTGTGTTTGACAGTATTAGTGAGAGTGAGAGTGATTGGTGTGTTTTACAGCATTAGTGAGAGTGATTGGTGTGTTTGACAGTATTAGTGAGAGTGATTGGTGTGTTTGACAGTATTAGTGAGAGTGAGAGTGATTGGTGTGTTTTACAGCATTAGTGAGAGTGAGAGTGATTGGTGTGTTTTACAGCATTAGTGAGAGTGATTGGTGTGTTTGACAGTATTAGTGAGAGTGATTGGTGTGTTTGACAGTATTAGTGAGAGTGAGAGTGATTGGTGTGTTTGACAGTATTAGTGAGAGTGATTGGTGTGTTTGACAGTATTAGTGAGAGTGAGAGTGATTGGTGTGTTTGACAGTATTAGTGAGAGTGAGAGTGATTGGTGTGTTTTACAGCATTAGTGAGAGTGATTGGTGTGTTTGACAGTATTAGTGAGAGTGATTGGTGTGTTTGACAGTATTAGTGAGAGTGAGAGTGATTGGTGTGTTTTACAGCATTAGTGAGAGTGAGAGTGATTGGTGTGTTTGACAGTATTAGTGAGAGTGATTGGTGTGTTTGACAGTATTAGTGAGAGTGAGAGTGATTGGTGTGTTTGACAGCATTAGTGAGAGTGATTGGTGTGTTTGACAGTATTAGTGAGAGTGAGAGTGATTGGTGTGTTTGACAGTATTAGTGAGAGTGAGAGTGATTGGTGTGTTTGACAGTATTAGTGAGAGTGATTGGTGTGTTTGACAGTATTAGTGAGAGTGATTGGTGTGTTTTACAGCATTAGTGAGAGTGATTGGTGTGTTTTACAGCATTAGTGAGAGTGATTGGTGTGTTTTACAGTATTAGTGAGAGTGATTGGTGTGTTTGACAGTATTAGTGAGAGTGAGAGTGATTGGTGTGTTTGACAGTATTAGTGAGAGTGAGAGTAATTGGTGTGTTTTACAGCATTAGTGAGAGTGATTGGTGTGTTTTACAGCATTAGTGAGAGTGAGAGTGATTGGTGTGTTTGACAGTATTAGTGAGAGTGATTGGTGTGTTTGACAGTATTAGTGAGAGTGAGAGTGATTGGTGTGTTTGACAGTATTAGTGAGAGTGATTGTGATTGGTGTGTTTGACAGTATTAGTGAGAGTGATTGTGATTGGTGTGTTTGACAGTATTAGTGAGAGTGAGAGTGATTGGTGTGTTTGACAGTATTAGTGAGAGTGATTGGTGTGTTTGACAGTATTAGTGAGAGTGATTGGTGTGTTTGACAGTATTAGTGAGAGTGATTGGTGTGTTTGACAGTATTAGTGAGAGTGATTGTGATTGGTGCTCCTCAGAGCGTGTCGAGCGCGCTGCTGTCCATCTACCGGCGCGAGGGCGTGACGGGTCTGTGGCGTGGGGTGAACGGGGCCGTGCCGAGGGTCACGGTGGGGTCAGCGGCTCAACTCTCCACGTTCAGCTCGGCTAAAGACTGGGTCACACGCGCACAGGTCAGCACACACACATCCTCATATATACATAATTCAGCTGTTCATTATGAAAAACCTTTCTTTATAGTATGTATCTGCTTCAGTTGGAGGTTTAGTGCTTCAGAAGGCAAACGTGCCTATAAGTAGGTAATGTAAACTAGCGCTAGAAAGAAGACTGGTTAAGTGTGTGAATGTGTGTTTTCAGTGGTTCAGTCCTCACAGTTGCCTCATCGCACTCATCGCTGCCATGATTAGCGGAGTCGCCGTGTCGATCACCATGACACCGT
Organism: Tiaroga cobitis; assembly: GCA_030578255.1. NCBI lineage: Eukaryota > Metazoa > Chordata > Actinopteri > Cypriniformes > Leuciscidae > Tiaroga > Tiaroga cobitis. The sequence goes on from CM060612.1 coordinate 30,232,820, forward strand.
TTGATGTCATCAGCACACGACTGTACAACCAACCAGTGGACGAGTTTAAAAAGGTAAAACACATACTTTATTTACCAAGATTATCTTAAATAATATTAATTTCAGTGTTGGGGTTCTCATTAAAAAGTAACTTGAGTTACGTAATCAGAACATTCAAGTAACTAGTAAAGTAACGCATTACTTTTCAAATTAACAACAAAATATCTGAGTTACTTTTTCAAATAAGTAACACAAGTTACTTTGTTTTCCCATTTATTGCCTGACTGACAGCTCTCCTGTCCCCATGTTGAGACAAATCAAAGTGCAGAGGCATTTGTGTGCGTGTGTGTGTGTGTGTGTGTGTGTGTATGTGTGAACATGATGGTTATTGTAGTTCTAGACTAAATGTGAGCATGTACTCATCTCACTTGCACACAAAAAAAGATTCAGTATTCCTCAAAATTGATAAAATCAGTGAAATGCAGAATCTGAATACTATGCAAACCTCCAATAACTAAATATGTTAAATAAAACATACATTTTTATGCATTTAATCTCACTTTATTGACCAATTTGCATTTCCTTCAATTTTTTGACACCAAAAGTGACTTATTTTTTCACTTTTGGTGTAAAAGGGTCTTTACATTTGCCCAAAAATAGCACTTTTTTGTTATAAAAAAAGCCCAGCCCAGGTGAGAAAAAGTAACGCAAAATTAACATAACAAATACATTTTCTAAAAAAGACACTAAATTACGCAATTAGTTACTTTTTAAGGGAATAACACAATATTGTAATGCTTTACTTTTCAAAGTAACTTTCCCCAACAATACAATGCTTAATTTACAGTATTAAAACCAGAGGTGTGTGTGTGTGTGTCTCAGGGCCGCCTGTACAGCGGGTTTGTGGACTGTCTGATGAAGGTTTGCGCCGCTGAGGGGATTGTGGGTCTGTATAAGGGAATGGTGCCGGTGTTTGTGCGTTTGGCTCCTCATACGGTTCTCAGTATGCTCATATGGGACGTCCTGAGACAGCGAGCGCTGCTATACACACACTGAAGAGATTCCCCATACATGAACACTCACTCCAGAGATGCTGTGTTAGCCTCACGCCGGAACTGACTCAGTGCAGTTGGGTTTTACCTCACCAGTGTGTCTTATTTCCAATAACTATAAAGACTCTTTGTGTTTTTAATATGTGATGATTAAAGTTTTTACTGACTGACTCTCTGTGATTATTAGTGCAGCTTCAGAACACAAATAACACCAGTGACTTTACTTCATGCCTGGTTTCTCTGACAAACCTTTTTTTCTAAAATATTCACACACACACACACACACACACACACACACACCCGTGAATATTTCAATATTTTATCGACACAATTGCATGTTAACGGTTCCGTCGGTGTCGGCTAATGGTCACATGCCATGCTGCTAAACAAATAAAATATTACATGTTTGTTTTTATTTTAATTGTTTTTCATTTAAAATGATTTATTTGTTGTATTTGTGCATTTTTATGATTTCATTTATAAAAAGCTTTTCATCAACTCACGATCTCTACCCTGCAGTTCCTCACGAAGCCCAGTTTCGGAAACACAGTAAAATATGCCAAAAGAAACTTTTAGATATTATATTAAATGTTTATAATCTACAATGTTTCTCTTTTAGGAATAAACGGGTCAAATATCGCTGGCTTGCCCTAAATCCCACACGTTCTGCTGTCTGAGGTAAAACTGGTGTTGAATCACGTGACCCGTGTTTGTAAAACGCTCATGTCACATGCACGCGCCTCTCACCGTGTCCTGCAGTTCTGTCCAATGCTGCTTCCCAATTCGCCTACTTATACTACGCCCCAGAGCCGTTAAATATGAGAGTTGCGACACACTTTGATCTCGCCGCCACGTGGTCACGTGGTTCATGTAGCTCTACATAGTTCCAAACAAATCCGCGTTGCCAATGGTTTTTAAAGCGGGGCAGACAGCAGCAGCTATATTTGCAGCAATAATCGGTAAATATTGACGCATAATGTACATTGATTATTACGTTGACACTTAACTGACTTGGATAATATAATTTTTTTTCTGGGGAGTAGCAGAAACACAGCATTAATACGTTTTTGTGTTTATTTAGGAGGGAAATGGGGTGCTCCCATAACGTAGAATACAGCAACTACCATTTGCAGCAAATTTCTGTAAATATGATGGAGAGTGTGGTCAGTTTGAAATTAAACTGGAGATATGGTTACTGAGTGGAATGATTCATAACATTAACGTTACTGTTAACGGGATTAACTTCAGTACATTTACATACAGTAGCTACACAGTACATCGTATGCATGTATTTGTGTGCGTTCTGATGAATGGTTTGGTTTGAAAGGATGCAGGGGTACATTAGCCATACTTAAATGAATCCTAAAACGTTAATGTTAGATCGTATTTATAATTATTTCACTCAGTAACCATCTCTCCAGTTACACACACACACATATACACATATACACACATATATATATATATATATATATATATATATTTATATATATATATGCATACTCTACCAGCCAAAAGTTTTGGATCAGTAGGCTAAGATTTTTAATGTTTTTAAAATAAGTAATCTCTTCTGCTCACCAAGGCTGCAAATTGCAATTTATTTGTGTATGTAAATGTATTTTTTAAATATGACAATTAAAAATAACTATTTTCGAGTGTCACATGATCCTTCACAAATCATTCTAATATGTGGATTTGATGCTCAAAAAACATTCATTATTACGATCAATGTTGAAAACAGTTGTGTACAATTATTTCAGGATTTTTTGATGAATAGAAAGTTCAAAAGAACAGTGTTTATTTGAAATAGGATCTTTTGTAACATTATAAATGTCTTTACTGTCACTTTTGATCAATTTAATTCATCCTTGATGAATAAAAGTATTGATTTACTTAACTTTTATGTCAATAAAGCCCTTTGAATTGAATACATTTTGTTGTGTTTTGAATTTTGGAGGGAAGGGGTTAGTGAAGTGTTGGTCACGTAAGATATAGCTGCAATTAACCTATTATCTTCCAATAAACATTAACTAAAACTGGCTACATAAAATATAACTACTGACTAGATTCACGAGAGGTCGGCTAATGTGTGTAAAAGTAAAAAAAATACAGTAATTTCATTAATTTACCAGCGAGCGTACTTCGGAAACACTGAAAATGAATGGGGTTCAATGCTGGAACTATCAGTGTTTGGAACTATTGGCTGCTCCACGACACGCGTTACTTCCGCATTCCAAAGTTCCTATGGCAGTCTATGGGAGTGTCGCAACTCTGTTTTTCAACGGCTCTGCTACGCCCTAAAAGTATGTACTCTTTTTGTGAAGAAAAAGTATATACTTTTGAGTGTGTAGCAAAAGAGTAGGCAAGCTTTGGGACAAACTACTTCGTCATCTTTAACGGACAGCTCTGTCGCGTGCATCCTATCACCGTAAACTGCCGCCCTGTCAATCATCTCGTCACAGTTAAAATCCTCCATTCAATCTAATATAACTTCTTACCATTTCGGAGAGAATTGTTGTCGCACGTTCATCTGCCAGTCATGGGGCTTTCATGCCGAGACTTAACTCATGTGTTTGGAATTTGAATATAATAATGCATTTAAAAGTTAATGGCTAAACATATCTTTGCAAAAGTTCACAATGCTGCAGATGCAATATAATGTGGACAACATTGAATAAATACATTTTCGTGAGGTTAGATACTGATAATGAATCACTCAAACCCCTTTATCTAAACCTCTCTACATAACCGTCGGACTCGCGCGTCCTCCATGTCTGTAGTTTTTGAACACTTTTCAGTCGTGTTTGTAGTTCTAACCGAATCCTCGTCCAGCGCGCGATGGGTTGTGGGCAATATCAGCCGTTAGAGTGTGCAACGATCTGCACTTCGGATTCTGACCGGATATAGTAGACCATCCGGGTCTCTTTGGAACACTCATTTCAACATACTACGATTTGGGATGTACTAATTCTATTTTCGAATACTATTTAGGACGGATAGTATGCGAATTGGGACGCAGCACAAGGGGGTAATCCATCAGCCGGAAGTTGAAGCCTCGCGGGAGCCGCCATTGTAGCAGAACTTCACCTGCTGTTAGCATCCCATTGACTCCCATTCATTTTGGCGTCACTTTGACAGCGAATAACTTTACATCTGAGGCGTCCAAAGGCTTAATTTGTCGATTATTTATTTCTAAAGAAACACGACAATGTATAAAATGCTCCATTACTTTGTATCTTACATTACGACCCCGTAGAAGCCGTGTTTGTAAAAATAGGCTAAAGATTGCGTCATAACCACGGGACTTTCTGTCGCACAATAGAGACATTACCGTATAGACAGGAGGAGAAGCTCGCGGCAATCTTTTACTGTCCATGAGGCAATCGGGGGGACATGGAGGCACAAAGTCAAGGGAGAAGCCCATAAGTAGAGAGTCCATAAAAGCAACGGGACAAAATATTTCAACAACGTTTTTGAGGAATTAGGTGATTCAGATTTGTCTTGGCACAGCTACTAGAAGATTTTCAACAATCAGACTGTCGTCACGCTCAGTTTGAGCCAGCGCAGTCGCTCAGACATCAGACAGGAAGTGCAATAATCGGGCTTCAGTCTTCTCCGTTGAAATCAATGGGGTCGCTGTGTCCATTTCTTGTGCTGTCTATGGTTCTGTCTTGGTTTTTTGTAAATTCATCATTTCTGTGGTTATTATTTTATAGTTCTCTGCTGTTTCTCCAGCAGGTGGCGCTGCATGATGAGTTACTGTGATGTTGTTCTTCCCTCAGTCTTGCAGATGTTGATAACCCTCATCAGCAGATCTGAGAAGAAAAAATGCCGCGTTTAGAACATTTGCTACTGCACAATGGACGAGGGTCACGTGCTTTTCTAGCGTGTACTTGGCACGTCATGAATAGTAAGAATAGTTTGGTCGTTAATCTACAACAGGAAATGAAGGATGTTTTTATTTATTTATTTTTATTTCAAATAAAGACAAGTACAATGCAAAAAATACAAGGCATTCTAAGTTCTAAGAAAAATACAAGGCATTGTAATAAAGTGCAGAGTGAATAAACAAGGAATAACAACAACTAAAATATAAAATGAACATGTATGTAAAAATTACAAACTAATAATAAAAAGAATGTCATGTCTATTTGAAAGTCAGTCCAAAAAGAAAGAAAAGGGGCAATACAGAAATAAACGAAGGATGCTTTGCTTCTGTGAGTAACAGGAATCAGATTAATTGAATAATTTGTTTTGGGGTTTGTACCCAGATAGCACACGTACGTCTGCAAGATGTCTGTTAAAGATCACTTCATCTGGAAAGCATCTGCTGTTTACTAACATCTGATAGACATCTTTAAGATGTCAGTTTAACATGCATTCTAAATCATTACATCTTAAAGACATCTTCTAAACGTCTAATTGACATCTAACAGGAAACGTCATATAGATGTATTGCAGATGAGCAAACACTCTAAATAATACGTCTTCCAGATGTAAACACGCACATCAAATAGAGTCTCCGTGATGTACGTGTGCTATCAGGGTAGTTTTACCTCAGAGAAGCTCGTGAATAAATGTTTATGTGAAACACGTACACCAGTGCAGATAACACAGATATATCTATGTGCCGATAAGAGCCGCTAATCGCCGAATAAACAGGTTAAATCACTCTTGCTCAGGAGCTCAATGGTGAATCATGATTTATGACTCAGGGTTTGAACCAAAAACCTTTATATTAGGCTACCATTTCAAAAACTACATCAGCCTTCATAAGGTTGATATAAGTCTCTATAACCTCACGTCAGTCAGGTTGCGCTTATAAACGTGTGATTGTCGTTATATTAGATAATTAATGAGATTCCTCATCTGTGGGCGCAGCCTGTGTCAGGACTCGGCTGATGTCATCGCGGCTGCGCATGCGCCCTCCCGCAGCACTGACGTCACCGACGCATTCCTCAGCCCCTCCCCCTCCGGGTTCCACATGATGGAGGTTCTTCTCGGTGTTAAACCCACAGATATTATAATGCTGATACACAGACAATCCTGCGTAAAAGTTTGCATAGTTTAATTCATATAGTTGGTATAGTTTATGTAGCTTATATAGTTCATATCTTTTACTATGTAGTTTCGAGTTTAAGAGATAAGTTTATGTCATTTGTTTAATGTACTTTGTATAGTTGTTTATATATTTGGTATATGGCAATGGCAGTTTTCTTTATATATCACCATTAAATACAACCCATGTTGACCAATGTGCTTTACAACAAGATAAATATAAGCACAAACACATTGCTAAATTAAATTAATTATAAATTAAAATATTACTAAATGTATAGTTTTTATAATTGGTTTATTTAATATAGTTTAGGTTTATATAGTTTGATTAGTTGAGGTAGTTTGAATAGTTCATTAGTTTCCTGTATTTCCCTGTGGAGAGTGTAATGCAGGAGATCGAGTTGAGTGGGGGATGGGAGGAGAAAAGAGGGCAGACACACTGAGGGAGGTAAAGAAAATAACACTGACGTTACAGAACAATGAGACGACACACACACACACACACACACACAGTAGTTGAGCTGGAAAAGGCAGGTACAGTCACATCCTGTTGCCTCAGTGTGATAAAGCTGAGAAAACTGTGTGTGTGTGTGTGTGTGTGTGTTCAAGTAACTGCATGCCTTTGTGTGTTTGTAAGCATGCATGACTGCGTGTGTGTGTGTGTGTGTGTGTGTGTGTCTCACATTTGACTGCTTTGTCAGTCAGTAACTGTTTAACTCTTCACCTCTGCTGATCTGAGAGAGTGTGTGTGAGAGTGTGTGTGTGTGTGTGTGTATGTGAGAGAGAAAGAGAGAGAGTGTGTGTGTGTGTGTGTGTGTGTGTGAGAGAGAGAGAGAGAGAGAGAGTGTGTGTGTGTGTATGTGAGAGAAAGAGAGAGAGAGAGTGTGTGTGTGTGTGTGTGTATGTGTGAGAGAGAGAGAGAGAGAGTGAGTGTGTGTATGTGAGAGTGTGTGTGTGTGTGTGTGTATGTGTGAGAGAATGTGTGTGTGTGTGTGTGTGTGTGTGTATGTGAGAGAGAGAGAATGTGAGAGAAAGAGAGATTGTGTGTGTGTGTGTGTGTGTGTGTGTGAGAGAGAGAGAGAGAGAGAGAGAGAGAGAGAGTGAGTGTGTGTGTGTGTGTGTGTGAGAGAGAGAGAGAGAGAGAGAGAGTGTGTGTGTGTGTGTGTGTATGTGTATGTGAGAGAGAGAGAATGTGAGAGAGAGAGAGAGTGTGTGTATGTGTATGTGAGAGAGAGAGAGAATGTGTGAGAGAGAGAGTGTGTGTGTGTGTGTGTGTGTGTGTGTGTGAGAGAGAGAGAGAGAGAGAGAGAGAGAGAGAGAGAGAGAGAGAGAGAGAGAGAGAAAAGGCGTGTCCTCGTGCAGATACGATTCTACTGCTACTACTCTCTCTCTCTCTCTCTCTCTCTCTCTCTCTCTCACACACACACACACACACAGAAAGATCGCAAGGAAAGAGGAACGACAGACTGGAAGAGTTTGATCTGCTGTTCAGGTAAGAAACATTTGAGAAAGAAAAGTCCCGATCAGACTCAAACTCACTGATTCCTCAACAGCTGGACAGAAAACATAAACAGAGGGTCACCATGTGAATTAGATGTGTGTGTGTGTGTGTCCACACGTGTGTGTTTTCTGATTTATTCTGTACGTCAACGTAGCCTATATTCGACCCAAATCCTCATCGCTCGACACATCATGACTGGACTTTGGTATCGAAGACTCGACACGCCTAAACTGACAGATCACAACTGTGCTTAATTATCATTTATTTAGTTCACCTCTTCTCTCTGCAAAAGTGTTCAGTAATATTATATAACTATATTATGTATTATGTTATGTTTATGTAGTTTGGATAATTCATACCTTTGTATTGCTAAGTTTATATAGTTTAAGTTTATATAGGTTGGATAGTTCGTAAAATAGTTTAGTTGTTAGTTGTAATGTGTATGTTCTGTGTTAGTTTCATTTTCATCCTGAGTTCCTAGTTAGTTCCCTTGTTTAATTCGTTTCTATAGTCCCTATTTCCACACGCCTGATTCATAATCATAATCATACGCTGCTGGTTCGTTGGCCAGAGGAGAACTGGACTGAGTCTGGGTTCTCCCAAAGGTTTCTCCGTTCTGCCCCTGATGGAGTTTTGGTTCCTTCACTGTCGCCTTTTTCCACCTTTGTTGCCATTGGGTTGGCTTGCTTACTTGGGGACATTTAATTGTATTATTCAGCAATATTATTGATCTCCTGCATTGACACTATTATACAAGAACTGAACTGAGCTGGACGATGACATCACGGTTTTCTCCAGAGCGGCTATATATATATATATATATATATATAAATTAACTAAATTAATAACTTTTTTAAAACAAAAATGAACCATCACTGAACTTACTTAAGCTGGACTGTGACGCTATTCTCTTCTGGAAACACACTTTGTTGCATTATTTTCCTGTTATCTCTGTAAAGCTGCCCTGAAACACTCTGTATTGTAAAAAGCGCTATATAAATAAATAAATGTGAAATGTGACACCTGTTCTGTTGGATCTTTGATTACGCCGTCAGTATTTAAGCCTTGAGTTTCTCTCGTTCATTTGTCCGTTATCATCTATGTTTACGTGGTTGTGTTTGTATTATCTCTCCTGTTATCTGCTGCAATCTACTGAGTGTTCCTGTTGTGTATTTATTAAAGACGGTGTTTTTGTTCCTACTTCTTCGTCATGCGCTTCAACACAGCCGTTCCCTCATAATGAGTAAAACAGAAACGGACACACCGTCAGTCCAGTTTCTGTGCCTGGAGCAGGGCAGCAGTGCCTTGAGGTCCACACCTGTGGGATTTTAAAACGTGCTTCACTACCTTTCCGGACCTCTCGGTGCGTCTTCTATCAGCCTCAACAGTGTGGGTCCTCGGGGGTGAACTGCGGATCCCCAAGATGAGGAGGACGTCACCAGCCGCGCTCCAGACCCAGAGCCCAGCACAGACTTCATGCCGGAGTCCACCGTAGACACTGAGCCCCAGCCCACCACGGAGAAACACCAGAGCCGACGCCAGAGCCAAATCTCACCTGAGCCCAACGGGTGCGTAGCCGCTTGCATCATCCGCTCCTGCCGCTGTGGATGAGTTGCGACTGACCTCTGGAAATTATTTAGAGGAATTGGAAAGGGAATTCCCTGTTTCTCCGCTCTCCTGTGTCTCCAGAGTCCATACCTTCCTCCGGCTCCACCTCAATCCTCCGGCTCCACCTCATTCCACCGGCTCCACCTCGATCTTCTGGCTCCACCTCGTTCCTCAGGCTCCACCTCGGTCCCCCGGCTCCACCTCGGTCCTCGGTCCTCAGGCTCCACCTCGGTCCTCCGGCTCCACTTCGTTCCTCCGGCTCCACCTCGATCCTCCGGCTCCACCTTGATTGTCAGGCTCCACCTCGATCCTCCGGCTCCGCCTCGTTCCTCCGGCTCCACCTCGGTCCTCCGGCTCCACCTCGGTCCTCCAGCTTCACCTCGGCCCCCCCGGCTCCACCTCGATCCCCCGGCTCCACCTCGGTCCTCCGGCTCCACCTCGGTCCTCGGTCCTCAGGCTCCACCTCGGTCCTCCGGCTCCACCTCGATCCTCCGGCTCCACCTCAGTCCTTCGGCTCCACCTCGATCCACCGGCTCCACCTCGGTCCTCAGGCTCCACCTCGATCCCCCGGCTCCACCTCGGTCCTCCGGCTCCACCTCGGTCCTCCGGCTCCACCTCGATTCCCCCCGGTCCTCTGGCTCCACCGTGGTCCTCTGTGACATTAGTGTTTATATAGTTGATGTACTTTGAAGTTTATATAATTTGTTTAGTTTATGCTGTTTGTATAATTTATCTATGTAGTTTGTATATTATTTTATTTAGTTAGTTAATACATATGCAAAAGTGTTCAGTAACTCCATGTGCAATAAAACAGATTTTATTAAATAATAATTCAGTGTGAAATAATGTCAGTTGATTTGACTGGTTTGGTCGTTTCAGTATCATGGCGTCCGCGGTGCCTCAGAAAAGGATGGTGTCGTCTGTCTTCATCACTCTGTCGTCTCCGTTCAGGGCGACCGTCACCCCGACGGCTCAGGTCCACAGCAGCAGCCCGACGCGAGAGCAGCCGCGGCTACGGAGCTCAGCGTCGCATGAGGAACGGATCAGCCCGCTGTACGCCCAGCCCACCGCCGCCCCCTGCAGGCGGGACAGCACACGCACACCGGACGGTGAGGAGCGCTTCACTACACAGCAGTTCAAAGCAGCTTCGCACGACATCATGCTCATGATTATAGTCGCATTTAGCAAGTTAGAGCTGGGCATTAATATATTTTGTGCAGTTGAGATTTGCTATACAGTACATATGTGTGACAGTAAACAGGATTTGCTGATTGATTCTTGATCTGTTAGTGTTTGTAAGCAGTAACCCTGATGACCTCCCTCCTCCATGTGACCCCTACGACCCTGAGCCCGGACCCCCAGACGCCCCTGCAGAGGTCAGTCTGTCAGAGAGATCGGCGCCCCCTGCTGGAGGGATGGTGAATGAGCCGTCAGCCGGACCGCACTGCACCGGTGAGAATCCTCCTGATAACTGGAATAATCCTGTGAGAGGACAGTTGTTCAGAGCTATGTGTGTGTGTGTGTGTGTGTGCGCCTCAGATGTGTGTGGATTCTGCCGTAAGCTAGTGCCGCTGTCTGAACCGGCCATCGACGCTCTGAACCGCACGTACCATGCCTCGTGCTTCCAGTGCCGACAGTGCCACGCTCCACTGGCTGCCAGACTCTACTACACTAAATCTGGGATTCCTCTGTGTGAGGACTGTTACCAGGTACTGAGTGTGTGTGTGTGTGTGTGTGTGTGTGTGTGTGTGTGAGGACTGTTACCAGGTACTGAGTGTGTGTGTGTGTGTGAGGACTGTTACCAGGTACTGAGTGTGTGTGTGTGTGTGAGGACTGTTACCAGGTACTGAGTGTGTGTGTGAGGACTGTTACCAGGTACTGAGTGTGTGTGTGTGTGTGTGTGTGAGAGAGGACTGCTACCAGGTACACACATACCCCTTTTCCACCAACAAGAACCAGGTGCTGGTTCAGAGCCAGAGCCAGAGCTGGTTCGGAGTTGGTTCGACTGACAAGTTTACTAAGAACCGGTTTGCCTTTCCACCGGCTTGAGAGCCACAACAGAGCCAGATCTTACGTCACTGCATACGTCTCATGTTGCCCAGCAACGCTAGTGCGGTAGCGCCAAACACAAACACGCCCGGCTTGTTCGAGATGCATCGGCTTCTCGCAGATCGATCGCCGCATGACATCAAAGCACTGCGAAAGCGATCCAAAAGCACAAGGAGATCTCCATGATCTCCAAACACTCCCGCAGCTCCGATCGGTCCGCGCCGCTCCGATGCATCTCGAACAAGCCTTCTATCAACAATGGCGGCCGTTGCATTACTATTGATGCTCGTGGCTTTGCGAACCTAACGTACATTGGCATCCAAACACGGCGAATACAACGTGTTCGTGCAGCTCGCCGTAACTTGCATAAACGGAGATTACAATCGAGCTGCTATTAGCTCGATTAGCTGCTAATTCAAAAATGGCGGTCACAAGTTTATGTTCGTCTTGTTGGCCACGGTAACCCCGCCCCCCAGCCGCTGACGTAAGCGGTTCTTACTTCTAGACCAGCAATGATTTGGTGCTACTTAAGAACCACTTTTACTGGTTCGGAGCTGGTGGTTTGGTGGTCGAAAACCAAAGAACCGATTTGAAACTAGGCTCTGGCTCCGAACCAGCACCAGCTCTGCCTTGGTGGAAAAGGGGTAACATACACACCTGAAGGGGGTTTATTCTGAGATAACACACACACACACACCTGAAGGTGGTTTATTCTGAGATAACACACACACACCTGAAGGGAGTTTATTCTGAGATAACACACACACACACACACCTGAAGGTGGTTTATTCTGAGATAACACACACACACCTGAAGGGAGTTTATTCTGAGATAAAACACACACACACCTGAAGGAGGTTTATTCTGAGATTACACACACACACACACACACACACACCTAAAGGGGGTTTATCTGAGATCACACACACACACACACACACACACACATCTGAAGGGGGTTTATCTGAGATATTATTCTAATATACACATTATATTATTATGCTGATTATGACAGGCCAGTCTGGAGCCGTGCTGGGCGTGTGGTGACGTCATCAAGGACCATGTGATCCGAGCGCTGGAACGAGCCTATCACCCGCCCTGTTTCGTGTGCGTGACGTGCCGGCAGCCAATCGGAGAGCAGCGTTTTGCGCAGGGGGAAGTGGGAGAGGTTTACTGTCTGCAGGACTATTACAGGTACAGCATCCGTGTTTCCACACACACACAAACACACCTGTTCTGAGGAGAAGCTCTGCAAAATGCACTAAGAAACGCTGAACGGAAACGGCAAGTTGCACATTAGTTCTAAAAATTAGCATGCGCTCAAATGAGGCTAATCATTTTATTTCTGTCCGATAAGAATGTTGGTTTGGTGTTCGCGATTGCAGGAACTCAGTTTATTACTGATGTTTAGCTCCAGTTCTCCAGGAGGGGCTGATGCTGTCCTCTCGAACACGCGGCTTTATTCTCACATGCTTTATCCTATTCCAGCTTTGTATGGAAACGCAGCTCATGTTGATGTTGAATAACATGGATATAAAAGTCATTATGATGTTATGATTATAGAATAACACACATGTGTTTCTGTGCAGGAAATACGCTCCTCAGTGCCGCTCGTGTTCAGAGCTGATAATCCCTCGAGACGACGGAACCGACAGCTTCACTGTGCAGTGCCTGGGGCACTCTTACCATGAGCACTGTTACCGCTGCGAGGTGTGTGTGTGTGTGTGTGCCTGGGGCACTCTTACCATGAGCACTGTTACCGCTGCGAGGTGTGTGTGTGTGTGTGTGTGTGTGTGCAGTGCCTGGGGCACTCTTACCATGAGCACTGTTACCGCTGCGAGGTGTGTGTGTGTGTGTGTGTGTGTGCAGTGCCTGGGGCACTCTTACCATGAGCACTGTTACCGCTGCGAGGTGTGTGTGTGTGTGTGTGTGTGCCTGGGGCACTCTTACCATGAGCACTGTTACCGCTGCGAGGTGTGTGTGTGTGTGTGTGTGTGCCTGGGGCACTCTTACCATGAGCACTGTTACCGCTGCGAGGTGTGTGTGTGTGTGTGTGCAGTGCCTGGGGCACTCTTACCATGAGCACTGTTACCGCTGCGAGGTGTGTGTGTGTGTGTGTGCAGTGCCTGGGGCACTCTTACCATGAGCACTGTTACCGCTGCGAGGTGTGTGTGTGTGTGTGTGTGTGCCTGGGGCACTCTTACCATGAGCACTGTTACCGCTGCGAGGTGTGTGTGTGTGTGTGTGTGTGCCTGGGGCACTCTTACCATGAGCACTGTTACCGCTGCGAGGTGTGTGTGTGTGTGTGTGCAGTGCCTGGGGCACTCTTACCATGAGCACTGTTACCGCTGCGAGGTGTGTGTGTGTGTGTGTGTGCCTGGGGCACTCTTACCATGAGCACTGTTACCGCTGCGAGGTGTGTGTGTGTGTGTGTGCAGTGCCTGGGGCACTCTTACCATGAGCACTGTTACCGCTGCGAGGTGTGTGTGTGTGTGTGTGCCTGGGGCACTCTTACCATGAGCACTGTTACCGCTGCGAGGTGTGTGTGTGTGTGTGTGTGTGCCTGGGGCACTCTTACCATGAGCACTGTTACCGCTGCGAGGTGTGTGTGTGTGTGTGTGCAGTGCCTGGGGCACTCTTACCATGAGCACTGTTACCGCTGCGAGGTGTGTGTGTGTGTGTGTGTGCCTGGGGCACTCTTACCATGAGCACTGTTACCGCTGCGAGGTGTGTGTGTGTGTGTGTGTGTGTGTGCCTGGGGCACTCTTACCATGAGCACTGTTACCGCTGCGAGGTGTGTGTGTGTGTGTGTGTGTGTGTGTGTGTGTGCCTGGGGCACTCTTACCATGAGCACTGTTACCGCTGCGAGGTGTGTGTGTGTGTGTGTGTGTGTGTGTGTGCCTGGGGCACTCTTACCATGAGCACTGTTACCGCTGCGAGGTGTGTGTGTGTGTGTGTGTGCCTGGGGCACTCTTACCATGAGCACTGTTACCGCTGCGAGGTGTGTGTGTGTGTGTGTGTGTGCCTGGGGCACTCTTACCATGAGCACTGTTACCGCTGCGAGGTGTGTGTGTGTGTGTGTGTGTGTGTGTGTGTGTGTGTGTGTGTGCCTGGGGCACTCTTACCATGAGCACTGTTACCGCTGCGAGGTGTGTGTGTGTGTGTGTGTGTGTGTGTGCGCCTGGGGCACTCTTACCATGAGCACTGTTACCGCTGCGAGGTGTGTGTGTGTGTGTGTGTGTGTGTGCAGTGCCTGGGGCACTCTTACCATGAGCACTGTTACCGCTGCGAGGTGTGTGTGTGTGTGTGTGTGTGCCTGGGGCACTCTTACCATGAGCACTGTTACCGCTGCGAGGTGTGTGTGTGTGTGTGTGTGTGTGTGTGTGTGTGTGCCTGGGGCACTCTTACCATGAGCACTGTTACCGCTGCGAGGTGTGTGTGTGTGTGTGTGTGTGTGTGCGCCTGGGGCACTCTTACCATGAGCACTGTTACCGCTGCGAGGTGTGTGTGTGTGTGTGTGTGTGTGCAGTGCCTGGGGCACTCTTACCATGAGCACTGTTACCGCTGCGAGGTGTGTGTGTGTGTGCAGTGCCTGGGGCACTCTTACCATCAGCACTGTTACCGCTGCGAGGTGTGTGTGTGTGTGTGCAGTGCCTGGGGCACTCTTACCATGAGCACTGTTACCGCTGCGAGGTGTGTGTGTGTGTGTGTGTGTGTGTGCAGTGCCTGGGGCACTCTTACCATAAGCACTGTTACCGCTGCGAGGTGTGTGTGTGTGTGTGTGTGTGCCTGGGGCACTCTTACCATGAGCACTGTTACCGCTGCGAGGTGTGTGTGTGTGTGTGTGTGTGTGTGTGTGTGTGTGTGTGCAGTGCCTGGGGCACTCTTACCATGAGCACTGTTACCGCTGTGAGGTGTGTGTGTGTATGTGTGTGTGTGTGTGTGTGTGCCTGGGGCACTCTTACCATAAGCACTGTTACCGCTGCGAGGTGTGTGTGTGTGTGTGTGTGTGTGTGTGTGTGCCTGGGGCACTCTTACCATGAGCACTGTTACCGCTGCGAGGTGTGTGTCTGCGTGTGCGTGCGTGCGGGTGCATGTGTATGTGTGTGTCTGCGTGTGCGTGTGTATGTGTGTGTGCATGTGTATGTCTGCGTGTGTATGTATGTGTGTGTGTGTGTGTGTGTGTGTGTACTAAAAATACCTGAAAAGTGAAAACCTATATAAATAACTAAGCAGCAAGTTTTTAAAAGTAGTGCATTATTATGATGATTTCTGAATCATCAATGTTTTTCTTGATTATGGGAACATTAGATGAACATTACTTTTGAATTTTAAATATTTTCTGAAAGTTCTGAAACATTTGAAGAGTGTCCAACTAAAACACTCCATGAACGCTGTATAAATACTGTTGTTGTGCGGATGTTTTTAGAACATTATTAAAGACCAGATAACTGAGAGAACGTTCCTGTTAGCTGACCTACTATTACAGAACGGCACAATACCCATGATGCCTTGCAACATAACTCTCATAACTATCTCTCTCTCACACACACACACACACACACAGGTGTGCCGTGTGCTTCTGTCCCCGGAGCCCAATGAGAACGGCTGCCACCCGCTGGACGGCCAGATCCTGTGCAGGCCGTGTCACGTGACTCTGGTCCAGCGCGCGTCACTGTGACGAGGACACGCCCACTGCGACGAGGACACGCCCACTGTGAAGAGGACACGCCCACTGTGACGAGGACTCGCCCACTGTGCCAGATACAACAATCGCTTCTTTTATTATCTTAATGCTTTCTTTCAACATTCCTCTGATTATATCAATGTACACTAGCGGTCAAAGTCTGGAATCTGTACGATTGTTTAATGTTTTGGAAGCTGCATTTATTTGATCTAAATTACAGTGAAATGTTATTACAATTTAAAAATATTTGTTTTCTATGTGAATATCTTTTGACCATTACTGTATCAGACATATCAACTGTAGTCTTTTGCACTCTTTTTTTGTAATATGCACAAAATGCAAAGCACCAAAGATATTTATTCAGCAGCAGTAACACCAATATCCCATATTCATTGTTATTTCCATTGTAAAAGGAATATGACGACTAAATAAACGACTAATATATGCCATCTTGTGCTCATTGTGACTGTGATTATTTGCGCAAAATATTCAGTATTTGGTGTGTAATATTGATATGCTGTGACACATTGTGACATTTGCTTTGATGTCGCATAGTGACGGGCGCGCGCAGGGTTGCGGTGCTCGTCACCGAGGATTCCTTCGCGCGCTCCCGCTCCTGCACGCGCACGGCCGCGAGATCTTTTTCCTCGCACGAGCTCGCGGCGGATTTTACCTCACGGTCAGAGATTAAACGACGCGAAAGCGCATATGTGCATGAACGGGACACGGTCGACGCAGGATGGTTCGGGAAACCAGACACCTCTGGGTGGGAAATTTACCCGAACATGTTCGCGAGGAGAAGATTGTGGAGCATTTTAAACGGTGAGTTACACAAGAAGCGGAGCTGCGCGCGCAGTGACGCGGCCTCGCGCTCACACAAACAGCCTCGGCGCGCGATGCCAGAAAATAAACGAATAAACGCCTATTAAACCGAGTTAAAACACCCGCAATAAGACACAAACACGATTTAAAATATAAAAACAAACCGAAGCGATCTCTGAGGAGCCGCCAGCCCGAGCCCGTTTACATGACCAAGTTAGGTAGTTAGCTGACCGCTTCACTAGTGACTAGTTAATGTTTTGCTGGTGGTTTAGTGGAATCTATCGGCTTTTTCACATAAATCGTCCGTTCTGCGTTCACGCCACAGTTACGCCTCACGAAAAGTCGCATAAAACGCGGTTTGAGTGTGAGAACAGCGAGTGTGTGTCCGTGTGCGGTGATTAGCTCGCTGCTAACAGGCTGAGCCGGTTTAACAGCGAAACCGATTCAGTCCGAGGGAACAGAAACAAGAGCGAGAACCTGATGTTAGCGTTTAACTTCGTTCCGCGATAACATAGTTCTGAAGTAAACTCGAAGTTTATCTACATAAACATGTAAGTATGGTGTTTTAGTTGAGTGAGTTGAATTACTGTAATGTAGGAAATCGCTTTGCGTTCGTAGTCAAGTATTAATAGCGCTATTAACAATATAGGTTGTTTCAAAGCAGCTTTACAGTGATAATGGGACAATAAAGTAACAGAGATTGTTTTGGCTTTACGGCTGCTCTAGAATAAAGTTATTGTCCAGTTAAATTTAGTTTTTGATTGTTTAGTTAAATTTAGTTTTCCGTCGCAAAGATCATTAGTTATTAACGTAGGGGCCGCTAACACGACACCGCTCTGACAGAAAACTCTTAACGTGTTCTTGGACGTTCATTTGCACGTCAACAGTGTTTGGTGGCTCGAGAACGCAAACTTTGAAGTAATTTCCAAAGTACGAGTTTTAAAAACGCAATTTTCTCCGTGTAAACTTCAAAAACGTGAATTCATGAAAACGGTGACGGATTTACAGTGAATATGCGCCCAAGCCTAATGAAATTGGCTAACAAACAATCATTATGAAGGTGTCAGTTACAAAGTTTTTGTATGTCAGAAAGTGTATTTTTGACTTTTAGATTTGTGTGTGTGGCCGACGCCGGTCACGTGACGCCTGGTTTACAGTGGCTCGTCTCTTTCAGGTATGGCCGGGTGGAGAGCGTCAAAGTCCTGCGCAAGCGCGGCTCCGAGGGCGGCGTGGCGGCCTTTGTGGATTTCGTCGACATCAAAAGTGCTCAGAAGGCGCACAACGCCGTTAACAAAATGGGGGACAGGGACCTTCGCACCGATTACAATGAGCCGGGTTCGGTGCCCAGCGCCGTGCGCGGTCTGGAGGACGCCGCGCCCGCTAGCGCTCACGGAAGGGAGGTTGCAGGGTTCTCGAGGAGCGCCGTGGGGCCGGTGTACGGGCCTCCGGTGACTCTCCACACCAGAGAGGGGCGCTATGAACGCAGACTAGACGGGTAAGTGGGACTACGGTGTCAGATACAGGGGTTGAGGTGGGGTTAAACACAATACTGATTCTCCGTTCTCTGAGGCCTGACTTCCTGCACACGGGATTATTAATCCTTGTCTATCATGTAAGAATGAGTGGATTAGATTGGTGTGTTCAAAATCAAAATGTGGGATTACTGTGTGAGCCATGAGCTGGATATCACCCACGTGGATATTACGAAGTCCGGCGGAGACGTAACTGGTGAGTTTGGATATTAGGCGTCCTCCAAATCTGGGATATTACGATTCCTCGGATGGCGCTGTGTGGAAGTATGTGCCGACGACGGATTAAACAAGATTTTTAACGAGGGAAATAGAGATATCGCAAAACCTTTTTGTTAGTTGTCATTTGCCTTGCACGAGTATCCCATCACCCATCTGGTCATTGTGCTACTGTCTGTCATGGATGTGTATCACTGCCGTGGATTTAGGAGGAGCCGCCCGTCGCGTGTGGAGTAAGTGTGTCAGGGTTCATCATCTCATCCTCCGTTTCACCGCACGTCATTCGTTAGAGAGGGCCGCTAACGCTCGTCGCTCGCGCTGGAATGTTTCCACCAAGCTTCGAAGACCAGAAGACGTGACGGGAAGATTCCCGCTTCCCGAATGTTGGATCTAACCTCATGCTGGATGTATAGGTGTAGGCCGAACTGGATTACCTGATCTCGAGTGGATGTACGGGAGAAGAGTTCGCCAAGTCCCACCGCTGCCGTTCGGAGGAAGTAAATTGGAATTACGCACCGTTTGTTTTTTTTGTGTGTGCGCCGTTCGGATTATTCCTCACCAGTGGAAATCTATGTTTTTCCTCACAAGAAGATTGTTTCTTGTTTTTTTTAATTGATAAAGACTTTATTTGTTTTTCTTAAATATTATTTTTGTTAACCGCATCAAGACGGTGTACGGATAAGCGGCGCAGCCCTGATTGGATGAAGATCGCATAGTGGGATCCGATCCGCTTCTTTCGACCGCTTTCCGCCGTCGCTGTTTTTGGCTCACACACAGTTCCTCCTATATTGTATTGGGAATAAGTAGGGTCAGTTACTGCTCTGAAAAGGTTGGTATTGCCCTGCCTTATGCCTTTCTGTGCTTTCTCTCTCTC
Source organism: Tiaroga cobitis (assembly GCA_030578255.1). Taxonomy (NCBI): domain Eukaryota; kingdom Metazoa; phylum Chordata; class Actinopteri; order Cypriniformes; family Leuciscidae; genus Tiaroga; species Tiaroga cobitis. Next base: position 30,252,199 of record CM060612.1, read on the forward strand.
TAACCTAGAAACATAGTCTCTTAACTAACCCCTGTTCTTTACTAACCATAGAGCCTTGTGTTATTATTAACCCTTTGATTTCCCCGCGTTGCTCAGAGCCAGATATCCAGCATGGTCCATGAGTCGGATAGAAACACTGCATGATTGGTGTAGAAGTCCATTTCCAGCAGCGCTAGAGCCTCAGTGTAGCTCGGATTTAAACCGTGGCTCAACCAACCCGTTAGATTTATACGACGAGTTAGCTGTGTGAGAATGATCCAGCCGGAAGCTAAGTGTGTGTGTTCCTCTTTCTGTCGTGTCTCTTCCCTGTCTCTCTCACAGCAGCGGTTCTGACGGACGGGAACGGGCGTACGAGCACAGTCCGTACGGACACCACGAGCGCAGCGGCTCCTTCGACCGGCCGCGCCACTACAACACGGACTATTACAGGGACCGCACCATGTTCGCTGGCTCCAGCCCGGCTGCTAGCGCTCTTAGCGGAGGCTTTGACGCCACCGAGTCTCACTTTGAGCCTCGGATCCGTGACCCTTTCACCCTGTCTGGTTCCGCTCGCCGCGACCCGTACCGTGACGACAGGGGCCGGCGCGCGGACCGGACGTACCATCACCATCGGCGGAGCCGGTCATCGCACTCGTCGCAGTCGCGGCAGCCGTCGCCGCAGAGGAGCGCGGGACACACGCCTAAAGCCGCGCACTCGCCCAAGCGACCGGCGGTGTCTCCGGGTCCGCAGTCTCGCTCGCGCAGCCCGTCCTCCAGCTCCGACTCCGCTAGCAGCACCACCAGCACCGGCAGCGGCAGGTATTGTACCAGCGCTAGCTCCTACCTGTGGCACTTCATGTTTACCACATTTTGCAGTTGTTACAACCTCATTATCAGAATCCTGCCGCGTCTGAGGGGTGGGGTTGGGTATCGTATGAATTTTAACGATTTTGATTCTTATCGATTCCTAATTTAGATTCCAATAAGGTAAAAAAAAAAAAACGTAGACATCGTTCACATCTAGTGTTATTGCTAAAGCTGTAACTGCTGTGAATATCATGAGCAGAAATCATCAGCTGAAGAACACTTACACACGCAGCGTTTGCCTGAGGTTTAAACACACCATAGAAGAACAACTAGCCCAACTAATACACACAATAAACACTCGGTCATTAAACAAGAACACATAAAACATTAGCGATCGCAACAAATAGACACAACTGAACAAAGATACGATTGAAATAAACCGTGTTGTAAGATTTTCAGGTGTTCAGGTATAGGGCTGTCGCGATAACCGCAATATTGTAGTACCGCGCTTCTGACAAGTCAACCGCAGAGGATTGCACGTAACCGCGATATTCACGTTTTTTATAAGGCTATACCCTTCTTGTTTTGAACTTCATGCATGTGTACTGAATGTTGAACAAGTTCATAATGATAAAAAGACTGTGTATCTTAGTGATGTGTAGCCGACAGAGGCTTCCCACAGACAGTGAATGAGAGAGATCGGCAGAGCGCGTGCGATTACATGCGTCTGTCTTTGAAGTCGTGAAAAGGTTGCCGTGTCAAAGGAAAGCGAAATATTTGTCGTATCTTCCTTTTAACGTTCACGTCACGGGTATTTCCCATAAATGCGCGTCAGCATCCCACAGCGCGAGGAAGCCGCGGGGAAATAAAATCAGCAAGTCACGCATTGAATCAATGCCATATTGGTCTCTAATTTAAGTGAAGCATCAGCTTCAGCGTTACATGCGACGCATTGCTGCTCAGCTGAGCCTTGAAAAGTGGAACTGCAAGTTAAAAATAATTAACACCTTGTTTCATTACATCTCTTTTAATGAATCAGCTTTTTTGAATGTGTTCGTTGAATGAACGGTTTAATGACTCACCCCGTGACTCACTCAAAGGCCGTTGTCATAACAAAATGTGCGCTGAGTGAAAGCCTTTCAATGCGCATATAGACGCTGTTTAGTTTCGGTTACATTGGTTACTGAAAATGTCCTCGTTTTTGTCCACATCGTAAACTTTATTTATATAGCAACAAATACATATAAATGAAATAAATAAATGGCGGTAATACCGCATATCGCGCTATTGAGCCACTCAACATTACCGCAAGGGAAATTCCATAACCGCGACAGCCCTATTCAGGTACAGAAACTGCAAACAAATTGTGTGTAATCAAACTTTTTTTATTACTGGCTTTTGTGTTTCGCCTCCCTCCGCCGTTTTACGCTGGCGCGAGAAGCGCGTGTGTGACGAATCGCGTCAGAGAAACGTCAGTGGGCTATAATCGATTTCGGTCTATTACGGCGCCGCTGACTGGATACAGTTTACACTGTGAAACCCATTCCATGTTTTCAGCTTTTCTGGGTTCCATTTTAATGGTTAATTAAATTTTTAATAATCAAATTTTGTATAGTTAATTTTGTAAAATTTATACAATAAATGTTATATTTAAAAAAAAAAATCTGTTTTGGAATCTGTGATTTATGAAATTAATAAAAATTGAGTATCAAACATTAGTAATCAAATGGATGCATAACTAGGGTTTGGGGTCCGATGAATAAGGCCCTTATTTTTTCCAAAATTCTGTGGTTTCCGTTTAAATTTTTCTCAATTCCATTTTTAATGGTTTAATAAATTATCATCAAAGTTTGTTTAACCAATTGAATTAAAACGTTAACAATATAGTAATTTAGTCAAATTTTAACAATGAAATGTCAAAAATAAAATGATGAAAAACACTGGTAACAAAATGAATGCATAAAACAAATTAATTAACCTGTTAAGCTTCACCAGAGCGCGCGCACTGAAGCGTTTTTTTGTTTAAATAGTTCAAAGTTACTATCAGATTTAATGTTATTACCTTGACAAACTATACATCATTAAAAAGATATAAGACTCAAGTTTCAGTATTTGACCACTATTGTATTCTGTGAAACTTATAGTGACAGTTATGTCTTAATTTGTGTCAGGAGTTATGTAATTAAAAAATGAGTCGTTACCTTTAATATGAATTATGAGCGTCAGCCGCTTCCATTCAGAAAAAAACTCTTGTGCGATCGTCATGACAGAGCTTGACAAAACAACGTCCCTCAGGGCTTTTAGCTCAAACATGTGCAGATTTGGAGAAATATTGATATATTCTCATAGGTTTACATCAGATATCTATAGACAGGAATAATATTTATTGAATTTATACCCAAATGCGTCGATGTAATCATGAGCGCTGGATACTCTGATGTACTGTGTTTTCAATCCATACTGGCCGCCTGAGAGCGCTCTATGCACAGTAATAGTCCATATATGGAACACACGAAGAAGTGGCATAACCATGTGACATTCCAGGAAGTCCCTGACACAAACAAAGCTTCCAGAGATCGCTGTAACATGCAGATAAAGATGTTTTGAAGACAATAAACATCATTGCAATGATATTCGATTTACCTGTGTTCTTCGAGCCATGTCAGGTATTTTCATAATAATAGATTATATTTATAATGTAATGCTAATCGATATAGAGTTTATCATTGCAGAATACTATAAATTAATATATTTTCTGTCTTATTTTTTAATCTGAAGCCAAATCAGATCACAGAAGGTTATTTAAAACACTCGACTTGCGTTATAAAGTAAGTTTGGAGCACAAACATGGTTTTAATCACATAAATTGTCGTGTATTGATGGTGTGCTAAGCTAACATGCTAGCTAACTCTGTGCACCTGCCAGCACATTAGCTGTTATTTTTATGAATTTTTCTAAATAGGAATGCTTACTGAAATTTTTCGTTTTTCAAAAAGGGCATTTGATACAGTTTCAAATGTGAAGTGAGAACTTTGATAAAAGAAAAAAGGGATTGAAACAGTGTGAATAGCCAGTCGTTAGTGATTATAATGCAGACAAAAGAAAAGCATATTTAGACCCATAACCAGGCTGGAGAGGTGTGAATGTGTACAGGGGAGACTGACACTGAATGGGGCTCGTTTGCACCACAAAACAATAGAGAAAATAGTCTAAATAGATGCTAGAAGATGACAATAAACACCAGTTTGCATTTTAGAGTCTAATCAAAATAAATTCATATGACATGATCTTGAAAAACATTTAACTAAATGCAGAGTTTTAAACTTATCTTCTTCAAATTTTAAATATAACATGGTCAGACATGTGGCTTTAGCTGCAGTGCATTTCTAGATTGATACAATGCCAACTTCAATTTTATTTTCATGAAGATGTTTCATAAAAATACATTTCTAATAACTTTACAAAACTTTGAAGACATTTTTCATAATTTTTTTTTCCAGTATCACTAATTAATTCCACATTTACAATAAACTGCCAGGTGTCAGCTTTCAAATGAGATCTTACTTGTGCTTTTAGTACAAAGGGTTCATGAACTGCATCTGTTTCAGTTTGGGTATGCCATTTCTGGGGATTTTTCAAAAGTGGGGTTGAAGCTTAACAGGTTAATGGTTTGGATTGTAATTTATTAATCCTTCCTTGTCGGGAAACGGTGTAAAATAGGACCCTATGAAATCCATTTTATTTTTTTCCAAATTGGTGTTTTCCATTTAAATTCTGAATTCCATTTTAATGGTTGTTTAATTAGTTTTTTTTATTGTTTAATCAATTGAATTCATAAAATGTCATTTTATTTTTTCAGAAATAATTAAAAATTTTCTGTTTATGTTTCTGGATTCTGTGTTTTATGATTTAATACAAAGGAATGATCAAAAGCAGTGGTAATAAAACTAATGGATAACTTCAATTGAATTAGTCCTTTAAAATGTAATCGAATAAACTGTGAACAATTCATTTTTTGCCAAACAAAGTTAGTGTTAAAATTAAAACACAAATGAAAACTTGTGATGTGAAATGTAAATGTTTCTAGGTTCGGGTTTAGTTGGGATTAAGCGGTCAGGTTAGATCAAACTCAGAGTCTGGTGAAGAAGATAACGTGAGCTTGATGAACACAGTCAACACTTCCAGATGTGTAAAAACACCCAGAATGACTTGTTCCTTCTAAGTGAATCGTTGCATGACTCTAATGGTTGTCCAGTTGAGGACGATACGGACGCGTTTGACCCTCTGGTGCTCTTCGCCTGGCAGTCAAAGACTCAATGAAATGAATGTACTATATTTTAGTTCGATAATGTTTTTTATTTAATATTTTGTATTCAAACACGACAATTGGCAGATTATTGCTGATGTGAATTTTTTTAAAAGTTACTGAATTTTATGTTTATTATGAAAAATGCAAAAATACTATTAATTTTTTTGATATGAAATATATATTTTCAAAAGCATAAATCTAAGCCATAATCCGGTGTGTTCCGCTTGTGCGGCTGATCTCTCAGTAAACGGGCGTTCAGTGAGTGTGTGTTCGGCTGCAGTTCCACACGCTTCCACTAGAGGAAACTCTCCATTCATTTCCAGTGCGTCATTCCTGACGGCGAGGAGCACAAGTGGGACTGTTGTTATCAGCACCATTAAACCTGTTTAGATCATGTCCATGATTTGTGTGTTGACGCAGCAAGTGCCGAAACCTTTACCAAGTTTCGTACCATTCCAATGAAAAAAAATAAATGTTTTAAAAATTTTTGGTCAGATCTGACAGAGGAGCACCAGCGGCTACTCTCATGCTGTAATGATGTTGATGCGTATAGTGTCTCTAAGCACTGTGTGTGTGTGTGTGCCCTGGCAGCAGTGACTCGAACAGCAGCTCCAGTGAAGGCTCGCGAGCGCGCTCAGTGCAGTCTACGGCCACTCACGCTCCCCCTGCGCCGGCGCTGCCCATGGACTCAGACGAGCCGCGCAGGAGCTTCGGCATCCGCGTCCAGAACCTGCCCACGCGCTCCACAGGTCAGTCTCCCCCCCCCCCCCGCCGGGTAACGGGTCTCTGATGTCCCCCAGTGTGTGTGTGTGTGTGAAGGCTTCGCTCAGAACACGCCACAGATGTTTTATAGCATGTTCAAATTGAGAGATGGAGAGACTCATCTGTCTACTCGGCATGTAGACAGCATCTCTGAATGAATTTATGTGCAGCTATCTTTAGTCATTGATTAGCATATTCTGTCAGGATAATCTATAAATCGTGTTCCGGGGGCGGGGTTTATGCAAATTATAGGGTTAGTGATGTCACTAACCCGGGAGGAATGTAGTGAAATTGTAATTGCGATTATTAATTACAATTATGACAATTTACATCGAATGATGTGTTGAACGGGTTTATACCAGTGGTCCACAAGCCAAGACCCACTTTTTTTAGGAATTTTTTATATATGCCTATTATAATAAATTTGTTTACACAAAGATTGTTGACGCACAAGTACTGTACCCCTTTTCTTAAGTATTCTGACTAATACTGATGAATAAACAGTAGGCCTATGAGGTCCAGCTAGTGAATATCAGCATCAGTCATTTAAAAATATACAAAATAACACAGAGAAAATTAAGTGGCATTTTGGCACATCTGGCTATCATGGTGATACACAATGCTAACGAGAACTGCGAGTGTAACATGTAAACTGCTCCTGATGAATAATGATCATCATCCTGCATGCTAATCCTTCTCAGCGAACACTTGACGTACAGTTACATGGTATTTTACGCTTAATTCATGATGTACTAATTCACAACGTAACAACGTTGCGTGCTCGTATTTTCTTTAGTGTTTTATATATAGTAAAGCGATATACAGCGCACGCAATGAAGAGTTTTCGCTACTAGCGCAGTATAGCGGCTGACAGGAAAGCCAGTGTATCCCAGCGTAGACGTGCGCCACTGCTAGCGCCACTGCCAGCTCCTGTTGCGCTGGCTTCTCGTGATTCGCCTCTCGCAGCGTAACTCTACACACACCTCTTAATCACGCAGACAAATGTTACAGGACTTTATTTGTAATCGCGGCTTTGAACGATTACGTAATGGCTTATTTGGCAGGCCTGATCTATACATTGCATCACACCTCCCTGTGTTTCACTCCCTCAGATACGAGTCTGAAGGACGGGCTGTTCCACGAGTTCAAGAAGTACGGGAAGGTGACGTCTGTGCAGATCCACGGCGCGCTGGAGGAGCGCTACGGCCTGGTGTTCTTCCGGCAGCAGGAGGACCAGGAGAAGGCCCTCAGCGTGTCCAAGGGCAAGCTGTTCTTCGGGATGCTGATCGAGGTCACGGCCTGGAACGGCCCCGAGACCGAGAGCGAGAACGAGTTCCGGCCCCTGGACGGCCGCATCGACGAGTTCCACCCCAAGGCCACGCGCACGCTGTTCATCGGGAACCTGGAGAAGACCACCAACTACCAGCAGCTGCTCGACGTCTTCCAGCGCTTCGGGGAGATCGTGGTACGCTAGGCTAGCCCCTGAGGGCTGGGTCAGGTCACGCGCTTTCGCCACGGTCCGTTTGACGTAGGTGTCGTGGGGATCCCAGGGCTCCAGACTAACTTTTTGCCTTGGTTGCACTGGTGCGCCTAACTTTTTTATTTAGGTGCACTCAAATTTTTCCTCGTCTCGCGTCGCCGTTAACGCCACAATTTCAAGGTCACCTTTTTATCACGCTCCATATACATTTATATATATTATTTAAATGCTTTTAAACAAAGAATGTGTAGTTTTTTTTGTTTTGTTTTTGAAGCACAATTATACTGTATATAGAAATATAAATCTTTAAAAAAAAATTAAAGTGCTGATTTTACATTGTTCAAGTTAGGGCAGGGTATTGACACAAATTTCACAATTCGATTCAATATTGATTATTTTGGATATCAGGTACAATACATGGCAAATTTTCTCAAGGAAAACAAATCTCAACTAATGCTGTAAACTGGGAGTCAGTTGTAGCCCACTGCTTCATTAGCCTACTATAATATTGAAGGTAAAAATTACCTGATTTGTACACAAACACTTAAATTACACTTATTTATTTTTATAATAATAAAGTTATATGAAATATAAACTTTTAAATGCTGGCTGCATAAAAACTTGCCAGATTTTTTCAAACAACATGCATTAAATATTGAAAAACATAAAAAAATTGTAATGTATATGTAATATGGTGCATATATTTGGCTAAATGCTCCTCCCTAGAGTAAATTTTTCTAGCTAGCTAATAGGCCTGCAACTAACGATTATTTTGATAATCGATTAATCGGACGATTATTTTTTTGATTAATCGATTAATCGGATAGAAATTCAATTAGATTTTTTTTTTTTTTTTATAGCTAAATAAAACCGTAAATCAGGGTATTTATGTGTAAAAGTGTACTTTAAAAAGTGCAAAAGCCACACATTGAGTTTTACTAATATCAATATTTGCATTGTTTTTAATGATAATTGCTGATGGCAAGTTGACAAACATGATTATTGTTAAAAAAATTATATCCAACATATTATGTTTTAACACAATTTTTGTTAAAACAAATTTACACAGACATGTTGTTCAGATGTGAATATCTGAACTAAAAACAAACTAAAAACATCTAAAATATATAATTCATTTAATTTTTATTTAAAATTAATTATATATAAGGAATATAAGGATAAAGAATATAATATATATTATATATAATATATAAAAGAATATAATATAAGGATAAATTGATTAAATAAATATAGAAAGACTGAAAACAATTGTGTAAACGTAGAGCCGCAGTAGATCGCGTTTGACAAACAATTAAAACTTAGTAGACTAATGCTATAAAAAGAGAACGGAATGGAGGTAACGTTACCCAGCAAGCTAACAGGCTTGAGTAAAGGACAGGAGAAATGATGCATTAGTGCACAAGCATTCGCTGAAAACCACTGAGTACAGTGACTAAAAAACAATATTTTACTGCTGCTGTTATTAACTGCCTTTGTATTTAGTGCTTCACTTTGTAAACACCATTTTAATTTAACCTATTTCTGCGGTAGCGCTATTTTAATCCATCACTTACGTTGCGAGCGAACTGATTGCGCAACCTGATGCTCGAGACAAAATACAGACATCCCAAGATCCCGGAAGTCCCGGGAGTCTCCCTCATATTGATTGCGGCTCCCTGATGCCCGCGAATTAGTTCAAACTCCCGAAATCTAGAGCGCGCAAGCAAGAGCGCGCATGCGAGACAGAAGAGACTGCTCCAAACCGTGTAGCGCGCGCGCTCGGCAGAGAGAGACCTTGCGTGTGTGTGCGTACCAGTAAACGCTCCCCGTGACGTAAGCAGACCAACTAATCGATAATGACATTCGTTGACAACGATTTTCATAATCGATTATAATCGATTTTATCGATTAGTTGTTGCAGCCCTACTAGCTAACGAGTTTATGGGCACTGGATATGTTTTTTCTGAGGTAAATGTGACGTCACATTACATTGTTTACAAGCGTTTTACTGACGTCTTTCCACGGTTGAAACACTGAGCGATTCCATGTGAAAGATACGGATTTCGATTAGTTGTACTCTATCTTTTAACACACTTTCAGATGCTTGTTCATGTTTATTTCGTGCTGTAACTGGTATTAAGGCGGAAGAGGAGATCATGTGCACTCTGCGCTGCTGCTTCTGAGCTGAGCCAGTGCGATCTCACGCCACAGCGTCAAAACACTATTTATGTTTTTGAATTTTGTAAGAAAATGGACTTAATTTAAAATCTGAGACTTTGTTTCACATCAATAGTAACAAAGCACAAAGATTTTTGCGATTTATTGGATGGGATGCGCGTTACAGTGTTCCATTCATTCATCAACTGAAAACAGCATAGCCCAACGGTTCGTAAAAATGAGAATCGATTAAAATTGAGAAATCGATATTCTTTACCTAGCCCTAGTTCAAGTAGCCCACATTTTTAAAAGTTTCTTCGTCGTCTGTTTTCTTGCGTTTATTTAGCTGATGCTGCTGATTGCCGTAACTGATTCTCTGGTGCTCACGTCGCAATTTATTTCAATCACACAGCACGGAGCATTTTAGTCCTACAGGAATATCTGAACCACAGCCAATCAGAGGCAAAGACCCACCCAATCTCTATCTCTGATTGGTTTAGACCAAGATATGATCTAACCATGCGTGCAAGGAGAACAAAAGACTCGTTTGTGGAGAGGCATCGGATGCGATCATGCGAGAACGTTAGTTGCACTGGTGCGACCTAGGAAAAATTGTCGTTGCACCCTTACAAATTTTGGTCGCACTCCAGAGCCCTGGATCCGTTAACGACAACGGCGTCAGGGCGCGGGATTCGGTCGCTTCATCTCTGGACGACTAGCGTCTGCTTCACGACATCACCATAAAAGACTAGCTTGTTTAAGTTTTGGTCCTCCATGAAGGGTTCCATCAAGAGTGTGTGTGTGAGTGTGTCAGTGAGCGAGTTTGTGTGTGTGCGTATGGGTTTGTGTGTCAGTGAGTGTGTTAGTGAGAGTGATTGTGTGTGAGTGAGTGTCTGCGACCGAGTTTGTGTGTGTGTGCGTTAGGGATGGGTACCGAAACCCGGTATTAAACGGGCCCCGGGGCTGAATTTTGAAAGACCGCAGTATCGATAAGCTCGGACGTTATCGGTTCTGCTGTCGGTACTGAAGAAATTAAGAAAATACACGTACTACTTATTATTGCCATAAAGACGTAATCTTGAACATGTGTATCTCGCCAGCCAGTTCTATAATAATATTAAACCATTTCTCTGTGATGCAATTTTGCTATTCGCAGTCCAGAAGAGAGAGAGAGAGCGATCTCACGCGGAGCCACAGCGCGCACAACACAACAGCCCTGGTTAATGAGTGACAATGAGGACAGAACTAAACATTCAAATGTGGTTACACTTTAGATCTGGGATATTATTCCAATTTTATTTTAGATTTCGCCTTTTAAAGATTATAAAAAAATATTTGAAATGAAACCATTACAAACTAGATGCATTCTGTCTAGAGAGCAACTTCCTTCCCTTCACAGCAATGCGCTGTCATTTCTACCTAAAACCCAAACGTAGGCTACCGTCAGAATCAGCACAATCTGTGATTGTTGTAAAATGCAGTCTCTACTGTTGCTAAATTGCAGATGCGTTTAATCATTAAAATAGCTATTAAAAGCACAAAAATATCCGCAAGAGATGCTGTTCACAAGGCACGCTCCGAAATGGACTGCAACCAGACAAGAACAGTAACTTTGGGCTGCATGTGCGCATCTAAACTATCAAATATACATATAATATAAAAATTACCAGCTCTGAGATTCACTGAACACAGTTCATATGTCTTAAATGGACGTACATAGTTGGTCAGTTAGTCAGATCTGCACTCGGTCTTAAAGGGGCAGTAGTCTAATAAACCTGTGACGATTGAGCCATTAATGCGAATCAAACAACAAAAGGCAGAGAAAACACTCACAGCTCTTGAATGAATAACTTAAACTTTAATAAGCATTAATCTATCTATGATAAACTATGCAGTGTTATTTTACATTTGATTACTAAATTAGATTTCTTTTCAGACAGAAACACTTACCTGAAAAGTAATTTTAGTAGACCTTCCTGAAATTAAAGCACTGTGTATATAATTTGTCTTTGTTTAATTGTATTCTTTGTTGATCATGTGTTTGTACTTGTTTTTGCTTATCGTATCCTATCTCATGTATAAAACAAAAAAGCCTGTACATTGCTGCATAACAAATAGATTATTTTATTTTATTTCAAAATATAAAGCAAATGTTAATTACCCAAATGTAAGAAAAAGAAAAAAAAACACACCAAAAAGAACCGATAAGAATACCGTTAAAGTACCGGACCGATAAGCAGTATCGGTAAGAGTAGTAATACCGTTAAAACCTTAAAGGCCCGTACACACCGGGACGAATATCGGCGCGCGTTATTCGCCAGCGTTTTTCAGCGCGTTTTTTGTGTTCACACCCAAGCGATTTTCGCTGACGATGAGGCGAGTGAACATGCAAATTCATTCCCTGACATTAGATGGCGCCCATTTGCTCTGCAATACCACGCCATAACAGTTCTCTTTTATCAAGATTTTTGTAGTCGCTGTCGCGTTTGTCATGTAGTTTTTTGTTCCGACACCGAGACCAGCAGCTCTACATTCATCTTGCCTTGCATCTTCCTCGTCTTATTTATTCCCGGCAGTGTAGAAGCTACTTGGCGTATATCTTCTTCGCCGTTACGTGTGTGTGCTCGGCAAGACCGTTTTGTGTTTGAGCGCCCCTAAGTTGTGTTTTACTGTAACTTCAGAAGCTCCAGACACGTGAGCAAAAGCGCCAATCTCATTGGTCGGATAGTTTGACGCGGCGCGTCAAACTAAAAAAACGAACCCGAGGCGTTTTTTTAAAAATTACGCTTTTACGCGTGGCGTTTATCGCGTCGGTGTGCACACTCACATTGGCGCCCTTTGTTTAGTCACGAGGCGTCAAACGTCGGCGAATATCGCGCGCGAAATTCGTCCCCGTGTGAACAGGCCTTAACGATACCCATCCCTAGTGTGCGTATGGGTTCGTGATTGTCAGCGAGCGAGTTTCAGTGAGTGTGTGAGTGAGCGAGAGTGATTGTGTGTGTGTGTGTGTGTGTGTGTGTGTGTGCGTATGGGTTTGTGTGTGAGTGTCAGCGAGTGAGTTTCAGTGAGTGTGTGAGTCAGCGAGAGTGATTGTGTGTGTGTGTGTGTGAGTGAGCGAGAGTGATTGTGTGTGTGTGTGTGTGTGTGTGTGTGAGTGAGTGAGCGAGAGTGATTGTGTGTGTGTGTGTGTGTGTGAGCGAGAGTGATTGTGTGTGTGTGTGTGACTGGTCGGGAAGATACGTGTAGTCTGTCATGTTTCTTGTCCACGAGTCAAAATCGTGTAATCTGACACAGACTATCGCAACAGAAGACCGCCGTGTGATCTGAACCAGGCTTTGGGGTCGAGCGCCGAGATGTTTTGATGAGGCCGTTCGGGCGATGCCTACAGTATCGAACTCCGCCTCAGTCTGAATATGGGTCGCACTGTTCAGGGACGAGTCTCGGTTCTCCTGTAAACCCCCAGTGATCCTCATGCTAAACTGGGCTGTTCCTCCTAGGGCTGTAGTCAAGACCACCTTTGTCGAGTCCAAGACCAGGACTAGTCGAGTCCAAGACAAGACCGAGTCCAAAAAGGTTCGAGTCCGAGTCAAGACCGAGTCCAGGACAGGAAAAAAAAAAAGTCTTATGCATGACATTATCAAGACAGTAATTTGGGGTTATTATTTGTTGATCTAAAAGCAAAAGTGTCACAACACCCAGGATTTTTAAGTAGTAGCTAGTAAGATAGTAACTATAGTAACAGCATTAGAAGAGGCGTGCCGTTGTAGTGAGCACTTGGTCGGTTAATTTTGGCATTTTCTTAGTTAACGTTACCCTAATAGGCTAGTAATAAATGAACACGCATACAAAAAATGTCTTTCGTTCTGTAGGCGTCCTGGAGAATATTTCTGTTCGTCCTGAACACATTTTCTATTGTCAATTTAAAACTGAAGAAATCATCACCGATGTCAGATAACATTAACGTTACCCAAATGAACCACCTTTAACGCATATGACACACACACCCACACAGCTAGCTACCACCACCATACGTAATCGAACTTATAACTTTATGACGTTAGGCTGATGCAAAGTTTACAAATGCAAAATTAATGGGCATGCAGTCGCAGAGCGTGACGTGCGAGGATAATCTAGTGTGATTGGTTATTAGGTGGCCAGTGTTTCACTTTTCCTTCAATATTATTAACGTAATAGAAATACACCTGGACTCGGTCGTGACCAAAAGCCATATTTGGCAAGACCAGTGGCCGAGACCGAGACAAGTCCCAGTCCGAATACCAGTGAGTCCGAGACAAGTCCGAGACCATAGAAAAACGGTCTCGAGTCCAAGACCGGACTCGAGTACTACAGCCCTAGTTCCTCCAATATACGTTTATTACTTTTTTAGGGTTTTGGGGTGTTCAGTAGAGCGGTGTCGTGTTAGCGGCCCCTAAGTTAACAACTAATGATCTCTGCAACGGAAGTGAATCAATCAAAACTAACTTTAGCTGGACAATAACTTTATTCTAGAGCTGCTGTAAAGCCTAAACTATATCTATACAATCTATATTGTTAAAGCGCTGTATAAATGAAGGCGACTTAACTTTCCCCCAGTTTGATTCAGTCATTCTGGAGGTTGTGAGTGGATTTGAGCTTAAAGGGTTAGTTTACCCAAAAATGAAAATTAAGTCATTAATTACTCACCCCCATGCTGTACCAACCCCGTAAGACCTTCGTTCGTCTTCGGAACACAAATGAAGATATTTTTGATTAAATGTGACAGCTGGATCACTCCTCCATAGGCTCCCTAAGGGAATGAATCCTGACGGCCCAGAAAGTCATTAAAGAAAATGTTTAAATATTCCACGTCGCAACAGTGGCTCAACTATAAGTTTATCAAGCGACGAGAATACTTTTTGTGCGGAAATAAAACAAAAATAACGACTTTATTCGACTATTCCTTTTCTTCCTTGTAGGCCTGAAACGAGACTTCAAGAGATTTCCACGACGCGCACGCGCGAGAACTGAACTGAAGTAGTTGAAGGAGATCGCAATTCTCGCGCATGCGTCGTGGAAATCTCTTGAAGTCTCGTTTCAGGCCTACAAGGAAGAAAAGGAATAGTCGAATACAGTCGTTATTTTTGTTTTATTTCCGCACAAAAAGTATTCTCGTCGCTTGATAAACTTATAGTTGAGCCACTGTTGCGACGTGGAATATTTAAACATTTTCTTTAATGACTTTCTGGGCCGTCAGGATTCATTCCCTTAGGGAGCCTATGGAGGAGTGATCCAGCTGTCACATTTAATCAAAAATATCTTCATTTGTGTTCCGAAGACGAACGAAGGTCTTACGGGGTTGGTACAGCATGGGGGTGAGTAATTAATGACTTAATTTTCATTTTTGGGTGAACTAGAACCCTTTAAATCTGTTTAATATGGACATTTCTGCCTGTTTGAGAAGAGAAGTCAGATGTTGTTCACTGGTTCCAACAATCGAACAAACTCCAGACTTAATTGCTTTCGGTCATTATTGCAATCCTTTTTTAACTCATGGATTTTCTTGGTTGATTTCAGGATATTGATATCAAGAGGGTGAATGGCATTCCCCAGTATGCATTTGTTCAATACTCCGATATTGCAAGTGTTTGTAAAGCCATTAAGAAGATGGATGGAGAGTATCTTGGCACCAACAGACTGAAGGTATGTGCATGCGCTGATGGCAGATACTCGTACGGTTATGTGTGACTGTTGGCCCGGATGGTCCGTGATGTTTCTGTCTGTCCTGAGTGCAGCTTGGCTTTGGGAAGAGTATGCCCACAGCGTGTGTGTGGCTGGATGGCCTGACCTCCAACATCACAGAGCAGTATCTCACGCGCCACTTCTGTCGCTACGGGCCCGTCGTCAAGGTACGTTTGGACACTATTGGGTCATTCCAGCAGTCAAATCTGCCAATTTACGTAAACCTTGGAAATTTTGGATTTTGTTCATATTTTTTCTGAAAAAGACAAATAAATAGTGATGAAAACCCCAAGTATTAAATGTCACAGATGTATATTTACTGAGTAATCCACTGTTTTGCAGAGGAGGGTCAAAATGATAATTTTCACCTGAGATTCGGAGCCAAATTATTGGGGTGTAAAAATCCCTTTATGCATCATTTTATTTTTACAAAGAGATGTGTAGATATATTATTGGAATCTGTTGACTTAAGCAATCTTTGTTGCATTATATGCCACTCAGAGAGATGTGTTGTATGCAATTATTTTAATAGAGGATAATAAGATGCATTTCTGGTTTCAGTATTATTTGTTCTTCAGACAATCCTCTTTAAACACTAAGTATCGGCTGTTTGAAAAGTGAACCACATTTGGTTTTTGACCGTTGAAATGAGACATTGAAGATTTGAACATGGAGCCGCATTGGGATGCCCATATCTATGAGATTGAACCATATAGGACCTTAAAAATTAAGATACTTAAAGAAGAGTTTAAGAACCAGAATCTAAAAGGATATTAAGATATCTTTAATACTTCTTGAGTTACAGGCATGCAAACTTGAGGCAAAAAATGCAAGAAGTGCTTTTTCCCATTTTTGGACTTGTCAGCGTTGGCACGTAATGCAACAAAGATTGCTAAAGTCAACAGATCTCACTAATAGACCTACCAATCTCTGTGTAAAAATAAAATAATGATGCTGCCATCTTTCTAATGTCATTTAGAAATATTCTTCCAATCTCAGGTGAAAATTGTCATTTTGACCCTCTTCTAGAAAAACAGTGGATTACTCAGTCAATATTAGGGATGGGAATTGAAAACCGGTTCCACTCGAGAACCGGTTCTAAGTTTTACGATCCATCGATGTTGTATCCCCTCGACGTTAATGAGTCCTCTTATCGATGCTCCTGCTCTGAGTCAGCCATAGATACAGACCGTGAACTCACAACTGTCCCTTTTGTCCTTTATCAAGCACCATAGCACGGCGTCCAAAGCGAATTTTTGTACTGCCAAAGTCTTATTTGATCGGTGAGTAAAATTGTCTCTCTCTGGTAATGTAGATGAACCGCTGCGCTTGTGACAGGGCGCATGTTAAACTGAGAGAGAGAGAGAGAGTCTCAAAACTAAGCGCTGTCTTGCTCTCTCTCCCTCGCACATACTAATTAAAATAAACGACACGATGGTAAGGTCAGGAGACTACCGTTTCATGTGGAGCATTCGGAGATTTGTTTTTCCTGAATTACCGCTGGGTGTGAATTGTGCTAAAATACGTTGTCTTATCTTCTCTGAAAAGCGTTCCGCACATTCAGCTGACATAAACCACACTTCAAATAAGCAGAAAAACGATCCAGTGATGAAATGTTTTCTGTGATGACACACCTTGTGGGATGTCCCAACCGCCGGGATAATCACACAACGCGCACACGTCCGATAATGACACGTCCACTTCGCGAACTAATCACTCATTTGAACCTATTCGTTTTAATGAATGGTTAAAACAACTGATCTTTCCAACACTGAACTCACGGGATGTTTAATCGGTGTATAACTAATCGGTAACACTTTACAATAAGGTTCCATTTATTACATAAATTACATAAAAAGTACAGTTTGCTAGTCAAGTGTAGCCTAAGCTTTAAAACAAATAAAACCACTTGTTTTTTCCCCCGATAAAGCATATGACTACTTTTTCCCACACAGTGCTATCAGGAATCGTTAAAGAATCGGATCGATAAGCAGAATCGTTAGTGGCATTGATATTGATAAAATCTTATCAATTCCCATCCCTAGTCAATCTACATTCATTACATTTAATATTTTGGCTTTCTTCATGTATTTCTTTCACCAGAAAAAAAATTTAGTCAGGGATCTGTTTGATTTGACACGGAATGACCCTATATTGATTTTCATATTGAGTTGTGTAGTTATACTAGCTATTGTCCTCTTTTCCAGGTTGTGTTTGATAGGTTAAAAGGAATGGCTCTTGTTCTGTACAACAACACTGATTTCGCCCAAGCAGCTGTTAGAGAAACCAAAGGATGGAAGATAGGAGGGAACAAAATTAAGGTGTGTGTGGAACTGACTGGTGACTTTTGAACTTTCTATTCATCTAGAATCTTTAAGAAGTAAAATGTATCACTGTTTCCTCAAAAAATCAGAAGCAGCTCAACTCTTTTTCAACAATAATAATAGTAAGAAATGTTTCTTGAGCAGCAAATGGAGTGATGATGCTAAAAATTCAGCTTTGATCACAGGAATAAAGTACATTTCGCAGTTTATTTACATAAAAAAAAACAGTAATATTTGTGAAATATTACAATTTGAAATGGCTGTTTTCATAGACGTGCATCCATAGTGATGAGAAGAGACTTCTTTTAAACTTTTGACCACCAGTATATGTACAGTTAAATAATGTAATGTTTTTTTCTTTTGTCCAGGTTGATTTTGCCAGTCAAGAGAGTCAAATGGC
Organism: Tiaroga cobitis; assembly: GCA_030578255.1. Taxonomy (NCBI): domain Eukaryota; kingdom Metazoa; phylum Chordata; class Actinopteri; order Cypriniformes; family Leuciscidae; genus Tiaroga; species Tiaroga cobitis. The sequence continues at coordinate 30,270,135 of CM060612.1, forward strand.
TTTCTATCGATCTATGCAGGCGTCAGGGCAGGACATCCGTGACTTTTATGATATTCCAGCAGAGAGGAGGTGAGTGCTGCCTCAAGTACAACTCCCTAGAAACTATAATTCCTGCCTGCAGTTTGCTTATCTTCAAGCACGTCAATCAATCAATCAATCAAGCTTTATTTCTATAGCACATTTAAAAACAACAAGGTTGACCAAAGTGCTGTACATTTATATATAGATATAGGTATATAGATAAAATACAATAGATTTAAATAATTAGAAAAAGATACAACACCAGACAAATTTCAACATACAGCAAACATCACGCACGTGGCTGTATGCACGTGGCTAATTATTGCCCAAATCTTGTTTCGTTTTGGCAGGGAAGAGCGGCGAACTCCTTATCATGAGTTTTCAGCTGAGCGGGCGTATTACGAAAATGTAAGGACTCCTGGCATTTACGCCGAAGACCCCCGTCGGGAATATCCTGGTCGCAGTCGCGATCGCTATGCAGAGTTGGATCATTACCAAGGAGAACACTACGATCCCCGCTACCACGAGGACCCACGGGAATACAGAGATTATCGAGACCCCTTTGAGGACATCAGGAAGTACAGCTATATCCAGCGGGAACGTGAACGGGAGCGTGAGCGATTTGAGGCCGACCGAGGCAGGTGGAGCCCGTCTCATCAGCGGCGTCCCTTAACTCCCTCTGCTTCACCCTCTCCGTCTGAACGTGTTTCTCGAGAAGCGGAACGACGGGTGTATAGACACTCCTCTGATAGATCTGGAAGCTGCAGCTCGCTGTCTCCACCTCCAGCTCAGTTTGAGAAGTCTGAGAAATCGCCAGTGGATTACAAACTGGAAGGACTGGAGAGAGAAATGGAGCCGACCGAGGCAGAGCGCACAAGTGGAGCGGAGAACAAGAAACGTGGCAGACGCAAAGAAAAGGCTGACAGAGAGAAGGGAGAGAAAGCAAAGCAAAGGAGAGGGAAAGTACAGTCTCCCAGTGCACCTCAGTCTGAAGCGGATAGAGAGCCTAGTCTGGATTTGGGTTCTGGGAAGGGAAAAGTTTCAGATGTGGAGAGTCAAGAAAGACAAAAGCATAAAGGGGACAAAGAACCCTCCCCAGTTGACCACGTAACTCGCCTTGAGCCTCAAAAGGGAGAGCGACTCGATCAGGGTAAAAGTGAGTCATTAGACCGGGATGGCAAAGGAAAGTCAAAGAAGCACTTAAAGTCTGATTCTGGTAGTGATGGCAAAGATTCCCTTTTAGATTCTGACAGACTTGCAGCGAGAAAGAGGCGTTTTGGCGATCCCAGTGGGAAAACTATAAGGCAGAAAAGGGGCCGTCTTGAGGATGATTCAGGTTCTGGAATTAGCCAACCTGCTGACTTTGCTACAAACACCGGATTTGCAAAAGAGACCGATATTGATGTGAAAGCAGAGAAAGAGGCTCAAAGAAGAGAACACTCCAAATCCAGGACTGGCCCTCATTATAGTCAAAGGGAAGAGCTGGATAGCACTATGAGAGGGACGTCTCAGGGCCCATCGCTACGACCAGGGGAATTATCCGAGGTGGATGTTTTGGACTCAAAATCGCACCCTCTGCCTAGACGATTTTCAATCGACGGAACCTCCGATAAGGACAGTAAAGTAAGGGACGAATATCTAGAAAATATTGACCTTTCTCAGAGTTACCGCAAACAGATGGAGCAAAACAGACGGCTTCGGCAGCAGCTGCAGACCCCTGATAAACAAGGAAAGGCAGATTCTCAGCAAGGTATAGATGCAGAAGATCTTGAGCATCGCAGCCTGGTGCATGAGGTTGGCAAGCCTCCGCAAGATGTAACAGATACCTCGCCTCCAAATAAGATCAAGAAACAAGAGTCCTTTGAGATGGAAATGAGCGCTAAGAGAGAAAGGATTTACCGAACAGGTCGCCAAAAGAGTGAAGACCCTGAGTGGAATAACACAAGTTCTCCGAGGTTTCAGCATGCACCGCTACTAAGAGAGGTAGAATATGCTGACCCTCCTACTCAAATGACTGTGAGAGAAGTAAAAGAACCATCAAAACCTGAGGATAATGTTCCATTAGATCTGGAGCTTGCTGGTAAACGGATGCACACAGTACAGATGTCAAAGATGAGTACATCTCTACCAGATGAGCAGCAAAGACGTTGGGAGAGTCGACTGAAGCAAGAGTTGTTGCCAGACTTTTCAAGGGGCCCTGAGAAAAGACGTCTCAATCGGAAGTACCTGGATTATGGACTTTGGCCCGATTTGGAGCCTGGTGAAGTGCGTTCTGACTCTGAAGAGGATCGTGAAAATAAATCCAACTCTCCTGCACCATCAACTTCTGTATCCTTCTCTGAAAGACATCGTCCAGACAGGTTGTCAGAGTCCAAGCTAACATCTGCCCTAGAGAGAAACAAATTCCGTTCTTTTGCAGATGATCAGACAATCACACCGGATACTAAAGCTTTGTTAGAGCGTGCAAAGTCTTTGTCCTCCTCAAGAGAAGACAACTGGTCTTTCCTTGATTATGATACACATTTTGCCAGTTTAAGGAGTAGAAAGGACACAGAAAAGGTAGAGTCAGCCCCACGACCAACTCCCTCATGGTACATGAAGAAGAAGAAAATTCGAAGCGAGTCTGACGACAAAGTGGAAGAAAGGAAAGAAGATCCAAAGCCAGAAGAACAGGAGAGACGAGAGTTGTTTGCGTCACGTTTTTTGCACAGTTCTATTTTTGAGCAGGATTCAAGGCGTCTCCAGCATCTGGAACGAAAGCATGAGGACCCTGAACATGGTGTTGGGTATTTGTACCCTCAGCAAGGCCCAGCAGAAGGGCAGCCTGACCCAGAACCAGTTGTGCTTTTCCATAGCCGCTTTTTGGAGCTAACAAGATTGCAGCAACAGAAGAATAAAGAACAAATCCCTCAAAATTCCAAGCATGAAGAAACCGTAGATACAACCAGAGGAAGTATAACACCAGAGGAAGAACAAGCTCCACAGCAACAAATCGCTACTGAACCTAGTATCCATCCAGCTGAGAGTAAAACAATTAGCCCTGTTCAGGCTCCTCAGACTAGTCCTGTCCAAGCTCCTCAAATATCACCACCTGTTATAATAGCCAAAGAATCCTTGCCATCAGTGGAAACAGAATGTGTTGATACTCCTGCCTATAATTTGCTTGATCCTTCCATGAAGGAGGAAGATAAAGAGCATGAACAGCCCTCAGCTCAGCCATTACAGCCTTTGCTAGATCAACCCTCAGAACCTAATTGTTCAGAATGCCAAGAGTCAAAGATCCCAGTCGAGGAGATGGTATTGAAGACTAATGACTTTGAATGTGCTCCTGAAACCAACAAAGTGGTTTCAGAACAGCTTTTAAGCAACGAAACACCACCCAGCATTTCACAACCAGAGACTGAGTCTCCAGTGAAGTTTCCAGAATCACCAAGTCCCCTCTCACAAATCTCTTCTGAGCCACCTGAAAAGGAACCTGAGCCACCTGTTACAGAAGCGGAATCTATCAATACAGGTGATCAGAAAGTTGCTGATAATTATCCAGTTGAGGAAGCTGTGTCTCCCCCTCCAAAGTCAAGAAATAAAAAGACTAAAACCTCACCAAGCACACCAGTAACTACAACTCTGCCTGCTACCCCAGACAAACAGAGCACCCGCAAAAGTGAGCGCATTGACAAAGAAAAACTGAAACGCTCATCTTCTCCAAGAGGAGAGGCATCCAAGGCAGTGCCCGATTCAAAGTCATTAAGTAAGTCCCCTGTGCACAGCATAGAAATGGAGCAAGGTACCGAGCAAAATTCACAGCCAGTTAGGGCAAGGCGTAGGAATGTGCGTTCTGTTTATGCTACACCAATTGAAGATGAAACTGCTCTGCAACCTGGAAAAGACGCTGAATCACCTCGTGTAAGGAAGCGTATAGACAGAGATGTGGGTTCTGATGTAGAGACTGTTGTTGCACCGCCACCGACCTCAAGACGGGGACGCCCCCCCAAGAATCGACGCCAAGCTGATGATGTACCAGCAGGAAAATCTGAACGGTCAAAATCAACTGAGTCTAAGGAATTGGATCCCACTGAGACGAGCAGTGAGGGGGTTCCTAAAGTAGGTAAAGGCAAATGTTCACCCCACACACAAAAAGGAGTAAGTCCAGTGAATGTATCAGCATCTGGAATTGGAAAAAAGGGAGACAAAATGGAGAAAATATCAGAAAGCTCCAAAGTCACCACTGAAGAAAACTCTCTTGTTCTTAAAAACCTTACAATTCGGCTTGATGTGACCGAGGTTAAGGCAATGCTTCAGACTAGTGAAGATGAACCTGGAACTGAGGATTCTTCCAAAAAGAGCTCACCTGGGGTGTCTTCAAAAGATGAGGTAACAGAATCTAAATTTGAAAGTGATGCCATGGATGAAGTTAATAGTGAAGGGGAGGCATTGCCTGCTGCAATAAAAGCCATTGAGTCAGATGTATCTTTGCTGTCTCGAGAGCTGGAACTTGAGCAAGCTGTTGAGAATATTGCGAAGCTGACAGAAGATGCATCTCCTCCTCCTCCTCAGTTTAAAAGTAACTTGACAAAGGCACAACGTTCATTACCTGAAGAACCAGAGCGTGACTCCGAAGAAGAAAAGCCTGCAATTCCATCTAGTGAAACAGAGCTTGCTGCTGCTATAGATTCCATTACAGCAGAGGAAACATCTTGTACCCTGCCACAAGAACAAAGCAACAACTCTCTTGCCGATTCAAATGCTGATATACAGACACTTGCACCCAGTTCAAAAGTATCTGAAATCTGTGTTGGCGCAGCAGATGTTCAGGAGGAGACCGTAACCTCTCCTAGAAAAGGGTTTAAAGGCAGAGCAAAAGCTTCAAAGAAGGGCAAAGGCCAAAAGGGTGCTGGAAGCAAAAAAGAACCATTCAAGGATGTAGTTTTGGATGCTGAAAACATCCCTGCTAAGTCACTGGAGTCCATACCTGCAGAACTTCCAACTGTCAAAGAAAGATCACCCACAAGTACAGCTGTAGTCATTACTTCCTCTTCCAAGCAGGTTGTAACTTTAACAGCGCCTAATGCAGACGTTCCAAACGAACCAGAGTTGCCTCTTAAAGCTGAGATGGATATCCCAAAATCTTCTCCTGCTCCCAGCAGAAGCCCAACGTCACCTTATTCATACAAAAACACGTCCCCCTCACTATCTCCAACAAGAACCTGCCTCAAGAATTTGTCCTCATACCCAAGCAGGCTTTCTGTTTCCCCTACAGAGCGTTTCAATCCGCCGAAAGAAGCTGGGGTCCTCTCCCCTCCACAGACCCCTTTAGAGAGCCCAACATTACCCTCAGACACCAATGTTCATGACGCCAACTCGAGTGATTTGCGTAAAATCCTCACAAAGCCTAGAACTGGCCCAGTTTTGGACATTGCCGCTACATCTGGGAATCTGCATCCTCATTCTGCAAGGGAAAGTGACATTACACCAGATGTGGTAACCTGCAAAAGTACTCATCAAGATAACAGGCAACCCTCTGTTTCAGCCCAACCTATAGTTCGACAGCCTGCCTCTATTCCATCCCCAGAAACAAAGATCTTTAGTGAGAAGTCGGTTATTTCAGTTATTGCTTCCACTCCTACCTCTGTCATCAGTCGAGTTTGCAATCCCCCTGACTCTGAGGAGAAGCCAAATGCTCCCATTGGAAATCCCTTTCTCGACAAACAACCTCCAAAACAGATTTATCAGCCAAGCTTGGAGGAAAGCAGTACGTACCATGGTCCACCAGTCGGTGAGGAAGGTGGAAATGCTGGTCGTTATATTGTGGAGAGTACATCGCTGAGCACAGGTTCCAGCACAGGGCTGAGAGTTCAGACGTCAGAAGGTGTGGTTGTGCTGAGTCATTCTGGCCAGAAAATGGAAGGGCCACATCGCATAAGTGCCAAAATCAGCCAGATCCCACCGGCCAGTGCTGTGGACATAGAGTCCCAGCAGCTGGTGTCCATGCCCCAGATCAAGCAGGAACCCTACAGTGCCTCCCAAACACCATCTTCGAAATGCCCACTCCCTTCAGATCATGGGCATTCAATAAAACCACAACTAAATGTCTCCGCAATTAAACAAGAGTCTGCACTGGACAAATTAGAGTCCTCTTACGCCCCAGTTCAAAGTGGAGTTGTTAAATTATTGCAACAAACGCCTGGCACATCAGTCATGAGTTACCATCATACAATTATGAAGCACCCCAAAAAGGTAGATGAGTCCCTCAGTGTGGATGGCGTGAAACCCGCCTGGGTCCCAACTATTAGTCCTGCTATAAGTCCTCATCTTCCCCCAGCAGCAGGCAATCATGTCGGGTTCATAGCTGGCACACAGACAGATCGAACTCCCTCACTTATTCAACCTAAGCAGGAGCCGCGATCTCCCCGGAAATCTGGACACCCTCATTCTCCTTTTGCCAAAGTGTCGTCTCCTATTGGCTCCTCATCTCCGAAAGGTGTGTCTATGGTCCTTTCCTCTGGATTACCCTCTCTGTCCCCATATGTGTCCACTGTCCACCACTCTGAACAGTCTGTGATCATGCCCCCACATAATGCTCACAGCAGCATTGGACGAATGTCGCCACACCGCGTGGGCCCGATAGGGCACCTTACTCCGGGCGAGGTACGAGTGAACACTCCTCCTCTCTCTATGATGAATTATGCCATTCACTCTGAGAGCCTCACCTCCTCTTGGCCACCTGGCCAGCAGAGACCCATATCTCCCCAGGCCGTAGGGAACAGGGAAATGGTCCTCAAGGTTAACACAGCCAATGCAAGAAGCCATGATGGAGAAGAAGAAGCAAGGCGTTTCCATACAGCTCTCGGAAGACCACCTGCTCAACTGAAACCAGAATCCATACCAGCAGAATATCGTGGAGCTCTCCCCAGTGGTTTACCCATTGATCGATTCAACATGTCACCGAGAGAGATGCGAGTACTCATTCACCACCAACAGAGCGATCGTCCCACTGCGGAACTACACCAGGTCCCTGAGAACATGCCGACATCTTCAACTCCTACCAGCATGGCGGCATCTCTCTCACCTCGGCCACACTTGTTAGCAAAGGGAGTGTCTGAGAAGGACCCCTCGAAAACATCCGAGCTGAGGAGGGCACAGACACCTCCCAGTAAGGAGGGAATGATGGCGATCCGTAGTGCAATGCCTCCGATGGCTTCTCCTCAGAGAGTTCAGCTGATGACACCAGGAGCTGGGACGTCCTTTCCTGAATATTCCAACATGTATACAAACCTACGGCCCACCCACACTCAGTTTGCTGATAATTCTCCAATGGGGATTAACCAGTCCACCCACAGCATCCCACCGTCTCAGGTAAGTTTGAGTTTGCAACAGTTTTTAATTTTAATAGCTTTTAGAGCTGTGCAAATTACATTTGTCCCTTTTGTTTTAAACCAAGGGAGTTCAAGAGCCAGAGTCAAGTCAGCCTCAAGCTGAAGCTAAAGTGGAGTTGGTTGGACATCAGCCTGTGAACATGGTGCAACTTCTGACGGTGAGTTTATTTTCACTATCCCCCATCAAAATAATCAGTTTTTACGTTTAGTAGTGTTTTTATTTTTTTGCTAGAAATTTTCACATGTTGTACAATGTTATTCATTAAATGCAAACTGGTTTGTAGTTTTCAACATTCATACGGATGCCTCAGTTTTGAAACCATTTATTTCAGGGTTCGTAGAAGGTGCTTAACAGAAAACCAGTGAAAATCAAGCACTTTAGAGCGGTGTCTAAGTTAATTACTAATGATCTTTGCAACGGACGTGAATCAATCAAAACTAACTTAAGCTGGACAGTAGCTTTATTCTAGAGCTGCTGTAAACCCTAACAATCTCTGTTACTGTAATTTCCTATTATCACTGTAAAGCAGCTTTGAAACAGTTCATATTGTTAAAAGCTCTATATAGGTGACTTGACGTACTTGAATTTGACTTTTTGAAATTTAAGTCCTGGAAAACCCTTTAAAACAAGCACTTTTCAAGTACCTCTTCATAAATATGTCTGACTTATTTAAATACAATATATGAAATTTTATTTTTTGGAAAAACAAAATCTTTTCACACAAAATCAACACTGCAGCCGTCTGATAAACCCCCATCAGACCTTTTCTCAATACAAAGTATGCCAACATTATTATATAAAATATTATTTATTTATCAATAATAGCCATTATAAACTTTGTGTTTGATATAATTAAATAAGTTGTAAGTTAAATTACAGATACAAGGTATCCAAAATACAATTTTTAAAAATCCTTAAAAATTGCTAAAGATATTGTTTGATAAGTGCGATCTCTGATTGTAGTCCTTGAAAACCCAAAAAAGTAGTGCTTAAAGTCCTTGAAAGTCCTGGAATTTATTTTAACTGTATCTGTTCAAACCCTGTTATTTGTGTAGCACTTCTCACAGTACACAGCATTTGTCTAATTTTTTACAAAGCATCTTTACAGGAAATTCTATTTGAATTAATCCTTATTGTTGATTTTTGTACAGTGACCAGGGAAAGTATTTGATTTCTTAATATCATCATATTAGAAAATATCAAGTCAGGTGTCCTAGCAGAGTAACTACAGGAGCAGTCCTTCACATTATTGCACACCAAGTCTGAAATTTTCGTATGCATTTTTTTCGTATTAGTCATTCGGTGGCTCTGAATTGTCAAAACACCTCTCGAAATGCTTGCTACGGATGTGAAAAACGTAGAAATGGAACCCGATACGATTTTTGTTGCGTCAACGTGATTGACACAACGTGAGGTCGTATTTTTTAACGTGCGAAATTTCAGACTCCGTGTGCAATGACACACACATCAACATCGTCCACTAACCACAGATGGACACAATTCTTTGTCTTCATTTTCAACCGTCTGTGTAGTAATGCAACCGTAGACCAGACCCTTGAGATGTAGTGTTTTATAAACTCTGTTGTTGTACAGAAATACCCCATTGTGTGGCAAGGCCTGTTGGCGCTGAAGAACGACACCGCCGCGGTGCAGCTGCACTTCCTGTGTGGAAACAAGGCTCTGGGCCTGCGGTCGCTGCCTCTGCCGGAGAGTGGCGGGATCCTGCGCATCGTGCAGCGGATGAGGCTGGAGGCGCAGCAGCTCGAGGGCGTCGCGCGCAGGATGACGGTACGCCAGCTTTACAAGTGTTTCAAAGCTGTTTTACAGAGATAACAGGAGAATGCAACAAAATTTGTTTCCAAAAGAAAATCTCGTCACAGTACATTTACAACATTACATTAAAGACAGATGGAGAAAAGCAGAACACAAGTATGAGCTGGAGAACTGTTGTGAGATGATGTGTGTTGTGTGTTGTCAGGGGGAGAGTGATTTCTGCCTGCTGTTGGCCATGCCGTGTGGCGTCAACCAGGACGACGTGCTGAACCAGACGCAGGCGCTCAAATCTGCCTTCATCAATTACCTGCAGGCCAAACTAGCGGCTGGGATCATCAACGTGCCCAACCCCGGCTCCAATCAGGTGCGTGCTCCAAACAGCTGATGCTCAGGTGTTGTCTTCATTAAAATGAACATGAGCCCATGATTTACTCTCCCTCAATCCATCCTGGGTGTATATGACACTCTTCTTTCAGATGAACACAATCAGAGTTATATTAAAAAATGTCCTGGCTCTTCCAAGCTTTACTGTATAATGGCAGTGGATGGCTGTTTCTGTTTTGAAGTCCATAGATCCACTTTTATGATGGACAGATTAGGCTTGGGCGGTATCCAAATTTTGATACGGTCAAACCTCCTCCCTATTTTACCGGGGTATACGGTATTACCGTGACTAATTAAAAATTATGACATAAGGCTCAGACAGCATCACCAAACTGTTGGCTTGTGCCTACACCGTTCAGAAACTGAATACCAGATCGGGCAAAAAAAATCAAGGCCAACCCGTGCACATTGTGTCTGATCCCGGCTGACGGCATTAAATGTAATTATGAGCCAGAGCCCTATTTAGACTCGACTATTTTTAATACGTGGGCCGTTATAATATGGTGGCGCTAAATTTATTAACCCAGGTGCTGAGGGGGTGGTAGATATAAATACTATTTATAAATGAGCAAAAATGGGACACTTAATAATATTTAAAGGGGTCATGACATGGTTTTTTGTTTTGTTTTATTATGTTCCCTTATGTGCAATTATAGTATTACTATACATTTTTAAACATTTTTGTACAAAAAACTAGTGATTTATGACCTTTTCCCACCCTGTTTCTCCCCCTCTGATTCAAACAGTCTGTTTTGGAGGTGTTTCCCCTTTAAGAGTTCAGTGTTAACGCCCATTGTTATGATTGGCTAACGCCAGTGCTGCTTATGCATAAATTATTTAATAATTTTGTATCACATGTAGGCTACACAATGCTCCGCCACGTGAAACTTTGGTCTTCCGATCTTTTACCATCGTGTCAATTCTCAATTGATTTTGATTCATATGCGCGAGAGAGAGAGAGAGAGAGCAAGACAGTTTGAAGGCGTGCGCGCGGCCGGGTCTCTCTCTCTCTCTCTCTCTCTCTCTCTCTCTCTCTCTCTCTCTCTCTCTCTCTCTCTCTCTCTCTCTCTCTCTCTCTCTCTCTCTCTCTCTCTCTCGTCGTTCTTTCAGTAACATTTCATAACACTTTAGCTTGAAATAACATTATTTAAGAACCGCTATAATGCCAAAACAATCTGTTACCTTAAATTATATGTTTATCTCTGTAAAGCTGCTTTGAAACAATCCATTGTTAAAAGCGCTATATAAATGAAGATGACTTGACTTGACTTAACATGCGCTCTGTCACACTCATCTACATCACTCACCGAACAAATGAGGCTTTGGCGTATGCTGCAAATAAACTGCATCCAACTGCTTTCCCTGACGTCTGGATCTTTCGGCAGCATTCAAACATGTTGTTTGTCCACAGCCAGGAACGGCACATCTGCGTGGCATCGCAGTCATCTTGTAAACAGACCCACTCGCTGCACGTCAACGCATGCGATGATGTCAAATGAGGTGTAGTTGTCTTGCGCTGGAGGCGGTCATATGCAAACGACTGGTACGTCACTTCGTACCGTGACGTCACTAAGTTCAAAGGATCTAGAACGAGCTTTATTTAGAGCTTTATTAAATAAATGGTTTGTTTATAATGGGGAGGACGTCTTAAGCTATGAAACTTGCAGGAGGTTTTAATGGTATAAAGACCTCTTAAATACCAAAAGATCAAGGCAAATTCGGTTTCTCATGTCATGACCCCTTTAAAGAAATTATCGTTCACTATGGAGATGGCGATTCGTCAGAGAGAAATGCACATCATGGATTACATAATCAGAGAGTAGGCTAGCCTATTTCTTTTCGTTTTGAATCGTTTCGTTTAATGAATTTGATGATCGCCATCTCCGTATGAACGCGCATAGAGAGAAATGCACATCATGGATTAAATAATCAGCGAGTGGCCTATTTCTTTTCGTTTTGAATTGTTTCGTTTAATGAAATTTCAAGCTTTATTTGGATATAGGCCTATCTGTCATGTCTGTGGGGCATACACTGAGTTTCGGTTAATTTATGGTGAGATTTCAATGCAAGTGACCGCGGCGCGCCAGCGCACGATTATGTTGTCTGCTATATTTGATTTTCATTTATTAAATCCAGGCAATTGGTTGATAAAAAAATTATTAAAATTAAGATACAATTTATACAAAACGAAATTCACTTTAAAGAAAGGCCTTTTACAAAACTAAACTTAATGAAAAGTGAACAGCACGAGTAAGATGGGATGCATCGGGAGTCAGACATTGACCACTTATCAACGTAAAAAAAATAACATTATAATATTTTAACAAATATAAACTATGCGCTTATTTAATGAACTCGGGGCAAAATGCATCCTCGCAGCAGTGAGTGGGTGGTTGTTTCGGAGATGCGACATTAGGTTAGAGGTGTTTCCATCTCTGGCGTCACCTTTTTTATTGCAACATTTACAAATTGCCTCGTCAGTGTTTACTGCCTCTCCCTTCTCTCTCTCTTTCTCCTCCACACTGTCACTTGATGACAACTACATAAGCATTTTTAGGCATTGAATAAATTATATTTATATATATAAGTGCCGGTAATGACGGTATTGAAACTTATACCGTTGCTATTTTAAGACCCCGCGGTATACGATATTACGTAATACTGCCCAACCCTAGGAAAGATGCACTCTTATGATGGATAGATGCACTTTTATGATGGACAGATGCACTCTTATGATGGATAGATGCACTTTTATGATGGACAGATGGACTTTTATGATGGACAGATGCACTTTTATGATGGATAGATGCACTTTTATGATGGACAGATGCACTTTTATGATGGACAGATGCACTCTTATGATGGATAGATGCACTTTTATGATGGACAGATGGACTTTTATGATGGATAGATGCACTTTTATGGACTTCAAAACAGAAACAGCCATTCACTGCCATTTTTAATATAGAGCTGGGATGACATTCTACTTTCAGATGAATAGGAGTTATGAGTAAATCATGGGGTAAATGTAATTGTGTGAACTCTCCCTGTAAAGCGGTGTTTTTTTTGTCCCTGCGCAGCCGGCGTATGTGCTGCAGATCTTCCCGCCGTGTGAGTTCTCTGAGAGTCACCTGTCCCGTCTGGCCCCGGACCTGCTGAGCCAGATCTCCAGCATCTCCCCGCACCTGATGATCGTCATCACCTCTGTGTGAACACACACACACACTCTCCTAACACACACTCTCATCCCGGACCTGCTGAGCCAGATCTCCAGCATCTCCTGATCGTGATTACACACCCATCGTCATCACCTCTGTGTGATCACACACACTCTGCCCTGATCATATTTATTCATCAACTGCAGTTTTGTCCATGGAAACTGGGCGAAAAAAAAATCACAGAGCGACATTTTCTTCATATGTTGATTTTGAGTCTATTTTTTGAAGAGCGAATCATAGAAGTTATTGTAACAAATATGTTTTTAACTGGTCATGTGGTCCCCGTAGAGGATTGAACATTGGGATCGTCTCCGACGGCAAACCGACAGGATCATGGAGTTTCAGGTTTGCCGGACTGTAAATATTTTAAATATTTAAAACCCTGGCGAGAGGAAAGGAGCCCGGAAGAGTCGGCCTTACCTTCAGGATCTGGAGGAGGGGAAAGTGCAGAACCAGAACGCTTTTGTGTTGTAAATACTCGAGACTTTGGGGCTGGCAGCTCTTCGCTGGGTTTGTTGCGGGCACTTCAAATTTTCTTACTCAAATAAAAAAAAGTACATAAAACTTTTTTCACTCTTTCAGCGTTTATTCATCAGAAAAATGGCAAATAAAACAGAAATAAGCAGGAAGACCGTTTGCAGAAATGAAAGTCAGGATGGAAGAGTTCAAATGTGATGTGCAATGTTTTCTTTTTTTTTTTATTTCTTTTGCTTTTTTCAAATACAATAACAAACATCAGACGAGACACAAAAGGGGAACGGGAGACAAAGTAAATCAGTTAGCACGTGGCACTATATTTATATAATTATTAAGGGTTTCCAGATTAGATCAAATTATTCACTCCTGCCTCTCATTGAGTATTTCTCTTCTCTAAGGGTACACACACACACCCCTGCATCTGCTTTCCATCTCAGAGCAAGACATGTTTCAGATATTAGCAGCTTAGACTGGCGTGTTCGGAGGTTCGAGTTGGCAACATGACCTAATAAACACCTCTGGATCCATTGGGAAATCAATTCCAGTAGTCTGTGATATATTATCACATACTTGCACCCAAAACACCTTAACTTTAGGACTCCACAAACATGATCCTCCTGTAGCAGAGCTGAAACACTGAAGCTGGTCGAGGTGACCCCATCTATTACCCACAAATCCTGCTCCCATCTTCTGCTGGGTTTACATCAGTATATATAATCATATATTCTAAAGATTGCTTTATATAGTGGTTTATCAGAATAACAGTCGCTCAATACAGGTCAAATCAAACAAGTGTGATATCTTCAGTGTTGTCTTGAGATGTTCCCGGATGTTGAAGCTCTGCTGTCCTGCTGATCACGAGAGGTGAAGTCCATTCTTCACAGTTTATACTAGCATTTACATGTGCAGATGCTTTCCTGGAGAGTGAGTGTGTGTTCAGAGTGTGTTGTCGACTCGGGACCCGAAGACGGCCTCCAGCTGCTGCTCGTACTGCCAGATGTTCCTCTTCAGGATCTGCTTACAGGAGCCCAGAAGACGCTCGAACGCCTGCACGTCGATCACTGACACACACACATAAACGAGATATAAATATTGAAGGAATACCTTCATGTAATTCCTATATTGACTTTATTTGTTGATGTATTTTGTAACAGAAGATCAGCTGAACTTCATACCAATTCATCGGTCCATTGAGGAAATGCCCATAATCCCTTGCACATTAATAATGTAATGAAGTGTTTGGTCATATTGGCATTATGAGGATTTTGCACTAACGGGTGTTATTTTGTTTTATAACGTTACTTTGTTTGACGTCACATTAGCATGATTCGTCTTCAATGCTTTCATTATACTTAACTATAAATATGAATATGAATCCACGGTTGTATTCGGACACAAATCTGGACATAAGACTGAAACCAGTTCATGAACGGCTTGAACTTAGAAAAATGCTGCTTTCTTTATTTTGTTTTTGTTTAATGAACTTCTCAGGGTCACAGTCGCACTTATTTCATTGCAACCCTTTACTATAAGCTTTCATTTGTTAACATGAACTTACAGTAAACAATACTTCTACCGCATTTATTATTCTTAGTCAATTTCAACATTTACTAATACATTATTCTCCTTCTACCAATGGTTTAATAAGCAGGATGGATCATCAGCACGTATGAAAATGCAGAATAGAAAACAACAATCAACTAAAAACAAACAAAACTACTGTAAAAGTGAAAACAGAAGCAACAGTATAATATAAGAGTAAACTATTTTTATATCTAAACAAACTAGAACATTGTTTCTTTAAACACATTAACATTAATGTATAGTAAATCACATAGTAAATCAAGATATTCAGCCGATAGACGCTTTTTAATCTGGTGTGAAATTGACACAAATAAAATAAAAGGTTGCGTTAGAAACATAAAGTGTTGAGTTTTCTGATGGTTAGACTGGTTATTGACTCAACTATTGAACAGCTGAACTTCTTCTGTATCTCTGAAAGTTGCCCAGAAATGAACGAAAAACAGATTTTAAAATAATCTAGTAACTTCTACCAATGTTTCTCATTGTGTACCTAAAGGAAAGTTATAGCATTTGATGAGGAAATAGCTGATCTAAAGTGGAATGATATATTATCTTCTAAGGATATAGATTATGGTTGTAATACATTTTTTAATAGAATCAATTCAGTAAGAGAAAATTTTAGCATAAAAGTAATTTAGCGTGGTTCAATGAAAATGTATGTAAGCGGATGAAGAATAGGGATTCAGGAGTTAAGAGGAGCTCTTGAGTCTGGAAGAGGCACTGATGGGCTCTGTTATAAAGGTCTGCGAAACCGAGTTATTCGAGAGCTGAGAGTAGCCAGATCCAGTTATTATCTGCATGTAATGAACGAGGCTAATTTGGAAAAACATAAATACTCTTTTACGGGTGGAACCAAATTCTATAGTAGATCTTAAGTTTAAAGTTCAGGGAAAGCAAACTGAAGATGATTATGCCATTGCTACTTTTAACAGTTTTTTATTAACTCAGTTAAATGATTAGGGGGAAAAATAGCAAGAAGGAAAATAAATATTAGTCCGACTGATGATGTGGGTAAAGGTTTTTATCTAACCAAGACAAAAGAAATGCAAGTCGAAGTTATTAGCTCATTAAAAAACTCTAAATGTAGACAAAGATATATTAACCCCTGTCATTACTCATTTAATTCCCTTGTCATTTGAATATAGTGTTTTTCCTACAGCGTAAAAACAAACCATTGTTACTCCTATTTTTAAATCTGCAGATCATTATAAATGTTAGTAATTCTACACAACTGAAAAGAAGATTGTTTGAGCAACTAATATACCCATCTTAACACAGTCTGGCTTACCTTGTTTGGGTTTGCTTTCAGAGTAAACCATTCTACTGAAACAGCTACTTTACTCTTAATAGAGCTAATAAAATCTAACATTGACAGAAGAGAATTAGTCGGCACTATATTTATAGATTTGCGTAAAGCCTTTGATACAGTTAATCATGCCGTTCTCCTTTCTAAACTATTTAGAAACTTTAAAAGGCTTTTAAAAAACTTTGAAACTTTAAAAGGCTTTACGCAAATCTATAAATATAGTGCCGACTAATCCTCTTCTGTCAATGTTAGATTTTATTAGCTCTATTAAGAGTAAAGTAGCTGTTTCAGTAGAATGGTTTACTCTGAAAGCAAACCCATTCAAGGTAAGCCAGACTGTGTTAAAATGGGTAACTTTAATCTACCCCTTTAATCTAAAAATTTAAGGGGTGAAGTCCTGTAATTTACATTAAATACAGGGTTAGCTCAAAGGTCGGTGTTAGGTCCCTTCTTGTTTATATTAATGATCTCCCGCAACAGTGTGAAGGGATACAAGCACAAATGCTGATGATACTGTTATTTTTACACATGCAAGAACAGCAGAGTTAGTTAGTGATAGTAAATAGTTAATGAGTTTAATTATCTTGCAGTAATATTGGACCTAAATTTTGAGGATTATTAAATATAACTTGGCACATTTTAGACAAATTAGACAATGTCTCTCTGTTGATGTAGCTAAGACGTAAATAAATGCTACAATCCTTTCTCATATGTATAAACAGACATTTTAGATAAAAAACAAACCATTTTCATCATTGTAGGATCTTAAAAAAACATAATTTAATTGAATTTTGACAATTTTAGACTTTTTTTCAAATTTGTGTATGGTTTATCTGAAAACTGTGGGATCTACCATATTATCATCCATGAGTAATTGTGTTGTTCCTTTTCGTCATTCTGCTTTTGTACTATCGTCTTGCGCAGTGATCATATGTCTTGGAGTATCGCAATAATATTGTATTGTGAGTTCAGAATCGTGATATGTGTCGAATCGTCACACGAGGGAATCGTTACACCCCTATTTAATATACCTCATAATTCGGAATAAATCAGTATGTGTGTCGAAGACATCAGACCTTTAGAGCGTATGAAACCCGAACTATCTCTGTATGAAACCAGCGTTTGAAGAGCTGAATGGTGTTCTTACCTAAACACCTGGTCTCTCCTGCCGCGTACACTGATGCCGCTCGCGGTTTGTTGGTGACCAGCGCCAGCTCGCCGAAGTACTGTCCCCGCGTGCAGCGCGCCACCTCCAGCTCCTGCTCTGACCTCTGACCTGCGCTAGTCTGCGGAAACAGGAGTGTGTTAGCGCCAGTCGGGCCGAGGACGAGTGTCCGTGTGTGTGAGGTTCTTACTCTGCTCCTGATCATGATCCTGACTTCTCCAGACTCCACGATGTAGAAGCAGTCGGCCGAATCTCCCTGAGGAACAACAGAACACCTTATTATTTAACCACAGAATGCCTTAAAGATAATTTGTGAGAAAATCAAAGATAATTTGTGAGAAAATCAACAGTAATTTGGTAGAAAATCAAAGATAATTTGTGAGAAAATCAAAGATAATTTGTGAGAAAATCAACAGTAATTTGGTAGAAAATCAAAGATAATTTGTGAAAAAATCAAAGGTAATTTTTGAGAAAATCAATGGTAATTTGTGAAAAAATCAAAGGTAATTTGTGAGAAAATCAAAGATAATTTGTGAGAAAATCAAAGATAATTTGGTAGAAAATCAAAGATAATTTGTGAGAAAATCAAAGATAATTTGTGAGAAAATCAAAGATAATTTGGTAGAGAATCAAAGATAATTTGTGAGAAAATCAAAGATAAATTGTGAGAAAATCAAAGATAAATTGTGAGAAAATCAAAAATAATTTGTGAGACAATCAAAGATAAATTGTGAGAAAATCAATGGTAATTTGTGAGAAAATCAAAGATAATTTGTGAGAAAATAAAAGATAATTTGGTAGAGAATCAAAGATAATTTGTGAGAAAATCAAAGATAATTTGTGAGAAAATCAAAGATAATTTGTGAGAAAATCAAAGATAATTTGGTAGAGAATCAAAGATAATTTGTGAGAAAATCAAAGATAAATTGTGAGAAAATCAAAGATAATTTGTGAGAAAATCAAAGATAAATTGTGAGAAAATCAATGGTAATTTGTGAGAAAATCAAAGATAATTTGTGAGAAAATTAAAGATAATTTGTGAGAAAATCAAAGATAATTTGTGATAAAATCAAAGATAATTTGGAAGAGAATCAAAAATAATTTGTGAGAAAATTAAAGATAATTTGTGAGAAAATCAAAGATAATTTGTGAGAAAATCAAAGATAATTTCTGAGAAAATCAAAGGTAATTTGTGAGAAAATCAAGGATAATTTGTGAGAAAATCAAAGATAATTTGGTAGAAAATCAAAGATAATTTGTGAGAAAATTAAAGATAATTTGGTAGAGAATCAAAGGTAATTTGTGAGAAAATCAAACATAATTTGTGAGAAAATCAAACATAATTTGTGAGAAAATCAAAGAAAATTTGTGAGAAAATCAAAGAAAATTTGTGAGAAAATCAAAGATAAATTGTTATAAAATCAAAGATAAATTGTGAGAAAATCAAAGATAATTTGTGAGAAAATCAAAGATAATTTGTGAGAAAATCAAACATTATTTGGTAGAAAATCAAAGGTAATTTGTGAGAAAATCAAACATAATTTGTGAGAAAATCAAACATAATTTGTGAGAAAATCAAAGAAAATTTGTGAGAAAATCAAAGAAAATTTGTGAGAAAATCAAAGATAAATTGTTATAAAATCAAAGATAAATTGTGAGAAAATCAAAGATAATTTGTGAGAAAATCAAAGATAATTTGTGAGGAAATCGAAGATAATTTGTGAGAAAATCAAAGATAATTTGTGAGAAAATCAAAGATAAATTGTGAGAAAATCAATTGTAATTGTGAGAAAATCAAAGATAATTTGTGAGAAAATAAAAGATAATTTGGTAGAGAATCAAAGATAATTTGTGAGAAAAGTAAAGATAATTTGTGAGAAAATCAAAGATAATTTGTGAGAAAATCAAAGATAATTTGTGAGAAAATCAACAGTAATTTGGTAGAAAATCAAAGATAATTTGTGAGAAAATCAAAGATAATTTGTGAGAAAATCAATGGTAATTTGTGAGAAAATCAAAGGTAATTTGTGAGAAAATCAAGGATAATTTGTGAGAAAATCAAAGATAATTTGGTAGAAAATCAAAGATAATTTGTGAGAAAATTAAAGATAATTAGGTAGAGAATCAAAGGTAATTTGTGAGAAAATCAAAGATAATTTGTGAGAAAATCAAAGATAATTTGTGAGAAAATCAATGGTAATTTGTGAGAAAATCAAAGGTAATTTGTGAGAAAATCAAGGATAATTTGTGAGAAAATCAAAGATAATTTGGTAGAAAATCAAAGATAATTTGTGAGAAAATTAAAGATAATTAGGTAGAGAATCAAAGGTAATTTGTGAGAAAATCAAAGATAATTTGTGAGAAAATCAAAGATAATTTGTGAGAAAATCAAAGATAAATTGTGAGAAAATCAAAGATAATTTGTGAGAAAATCAAAGATAATTTGTGAGAAAATCAACAGTAATTTGGTAGAAAATCAAAGATAATTTGTGAGAAAATCAAAGATAATTTGTGAGAAAATCAATGGTAATTTGTGAGAAAATCAAAGGTAATTTGTGAGAAAATCAAGGATAATTTGTGAGAAAATCAAAGATAATTTGGTAGAAAATCAAAGATAATTTGTGAGAAAATCAAAGATAATTTGTGAGAAAATCAATGGTAATTTGTGAGAAAATCAAAGGTAATTTGTGAGAAAATCAAGGATAATTTGTGAGAAAATCAAAGATAATTTGGTAGAAAATCAAAGATAATTTGTGAGAAAATTAAAGATAATTAGGTAGAGAATCAAAGGTAATTTGTGAGAAAATCAAAGATAATTTGTGAGAAAATCAAAGAAAATTTGTGAGAAAATCAAAGAAAATTTGTGAGAAAATCAAAGATAAATTGTTATAAAATCAAAGATAAATTGTGAGAAAATCAAAGATAATTTGTGAGAAAATCAAAGATAATTTGTGAGAAAATCAAAGATAATTTGTGAGAAAATCAAAGATAATTTGTGAGAAAATCAAAGATAATTTGTGAGAAAATCAATGGTAATTTGTGAGAAAATCAAAGGTAATTTGTGAGAAAATCAAAGATAATTTGTGAGAAAATCAAAGATAATTTGTGAGAAAATCAAAGATAATTTGTGAGAAAATCAATGGTAATTTGTGAGAAAATCAAAGATAATTTGTGAGAAAATTAAAGATAATTTGTGAGAAAATCAAAGATAATTTGGTAGAGAATCAAAGATAATTTGTGAGAAAATTAAAGATAATTTGTGAGAAAATCAAAGATAATTTGTGAGAAAATCAAAGATAATTTCTGAGAAAATCAAAGATAATTTGTGAGAAAATCAAAGATAATTTGTGAGAAAATCAAAGATAATTTGTGAGAAAATCAAACATTATTTGGTAGAAAATCAAAGGTAATTTGTGAGAAAATCAAAGATAATTTGTGAGAAAATCAAAGATAATTTGTGAGGAAATCAAAGGTAATTTGTGAGAAAATCAAAGATAATTTGTGAGAAAATCAATGGTAATTTGTGAGAAAATCAAAGGTAATTTGTGAGAAAATCAAAGATAATTTGTGAGAAAATCAAAGATAATTTGTGAGAAAATCAAAGATAACTTGTGAGAAAATCAAAGATCATTTGTGAGAAAATCAAAGATAATTTGTGAGAGAATCAAAGATAATTTGTGAGAAAATCAAAGATAATTTGTGAGAAAATTTAAGATAATTTGTGAGAAAATCAAAGATAATTTGTGAGAAAATTAAAGATAATTTGGTAGAGAATCAAAGATAATTTGTGAGAAAATCAAAGGTAATTTGTGAGAAAATCAAAGGTAATTTTTGAGAAAATCAATGGTAATTTGTGAAAAAATCAAAGGTAATTTGTGAGAAAATCAAAGATGATTTGTGAGAAAATCAAAGATAATTTGTGAGAAAATCAAAGATGATTTGTGAGAAAATCAAAGGTAATTTTTGAGAAAATCAATGGTAATTTGTGAAAAAATCAAAGGTAATTTGTGAGAAAATCAAAGATAATTTGGTAGAGAATCAAAGATAATTTGTGAGAAAATCAAAGATAAAATGTGAGAAAATCAAAGATAATTTGTGAGAAAATCAAAGATAAATTGTGAGAAAATCAATGGTAATTTGTGAGAAAATCAAAGATAATTTGTGAGAAAATCAAAGATAATTTGTGAGAAAATCAAAGGTAATTTTTGAGAAAATCAATGGTAATTTGTGAAAAAATCAAAGGTAATTTGTGAGAAAATCAAAGATGATTTGTGAGAAAATCAAAGATAATTTGTGAAAAAATCAAAGATAATTTGGTAGAGAATCAAAGATAATTTGTGAGAAAATCAAAGATAATTTGTGAGAAAATCAAAGATAATTTGTGAGAAAATCAAAGATAATTTGTGAGAAAATCAAACATTATTTGGTAAAAAATCAAAGGTAATTTGTGAGAAAATCAAAGATAATTTGTGAGAAAATCAAAGATAATTTGTGAGGAAATCAAAGGTAATTTGTGAGAAAATCAAAGATAATTTGTGAGAAAATCAATGGTAATTTGTGAGAAAATCAAAGGTAATTTGTGAGAAAATCAAAGATAATTTGTGAGAAAATCAAAGATAATTTGTGAGAAAATCAAAGATAATTTGTGAGAAAATCAAAGATAAATTGTGAGAAAATCAAAGATAATTTGTGAGAAAATCAAAGATAATTTGTGAGAAAATCAACAGTAATTTGGTAGAAAATCAAAGATAATTTGTGAGAAAATCAAAGATAATTTGTGAGAAAATCAATGGTAATTTGTGAGAAAATCAAAGGTAATTTGTGAGAAAATCAAGGATAATTTGTGAGAAAATCAAAGATAATTTGGTAGAAAATCAAAGATAATTTGTGAGAAAATCAAAGATAATTTGTGAGAAAATCAATGGTAATTTGTGAGAAAATCAAAGGTAATTTGTGAGAAAATCAAGGATAATTTGTGAGAAAATCAAAGATAATTTGGTAGAAAATCAAAGATAATTTGTGAGAAAATTAAAGATAATTAGGTAGAGAATCAAAGGGAATTTGTGAGAAAATCAAAGATAATTTGTGAGAAAATCAAAGAAAATTTGTGAGAAAATCAAAGAAAATTTGTGAGAAAATCAAAGATAAATTGTTATAAAATCAAAGATAAATTGTGAGAAAATCAAAGATAATTTGTGAGAAAATCAAAGATAATTTGTGAGAAAATCAAAGATAATTTGTGAGAAAATCAAAGATAATTTGTGAGAAAATCAAAGATAATTTGTGAGAAAATCAATGGTAATTTGTGAGAAAATCAAAGGTAATTTGTGAGAAAATCAAAGATAATTTGTGAGAAAATCAAAGATAATTTGTGAGAAAATCAAAGATAATTTGTGAGAAAATCAATGGTAATTTGTGAGAAAATCAAAGATAATTTGTGAGAAAATTAAAGATAATTTGTGAGAAAATCAAAGATAATTTGGTAGAGAATCAAAGATAATTTGTGAGAAAATTAAAGATAATTTGTGAGAAAATCAAAGATAATTTGTGAGAAAATCAAAGATAATTTCTGAGAAAATCAAAGATAATTTGTGAGAAAATCAAAGATAATTTGTGAGAAAATCAAAGATAATTTGTGAGAAAATCAAACATTATTTGGTAGAAAATCAAAGGTAATTTGTGAGAAAATCAAAGATAATTTGTGAGAAAATCAAAGATAATTTGTGAGGAAATCAAAGGTAATTTGTGAGAAAATCAAAGATAATTTGTGAGAAAATCAATGGTAATTTGTGAGAAAATCAAAGGTAATTTGTGAGAAAATCAAAGATAATTTGTGAGAAAATCAAAGATAATTTGTGAGAAAATCAAAGATAACTTGTGAGAAAATCAAAGATCATTTGTGAGAAAATCAAAGATAATTTGTGAGAGAATCAAAGATAATTTGTGAGAAAATCAAAGATAATTTGTGAGAAAATTTAAGATAATTTGTGAGAAAATCAAAGATAATTTGTGAGAAAATTAAAGATAATTTGGTAGAGAATCAAAGATAATTTGTGAGAAAATCAAAGGTAATTTTTGAGAAAATCAATGGTAATTTGTGAAAAAATCAAAGGTAATTTGTGAGAAAATCAAAGATAATTTGGTAGAGAATCAAAGATAATTTGTGAGAAAATCAAAGATAAAATGTGAGAAAATCAAAGATAATTTGTGAGAAAATCAAAGATAAATTGTGAGAAAATCAATGGTAATTTGTGAGAAAATCAAAGATAATTTGTGAGAAAATCAAAGATAATTTGTGAGAAAATCAAAGGTAATTTTTGAGAAAATCAATGGTAATTTGTGAAAAAATCAAAGGTAATTTGTGAGAAAATCAAAGATGATTTGTGAGAAAATCAAAGATAATTTGTGAAAAAATCAAAGATAATTTGGTAGAGAATCAAAGATAATTTGTGAGAAAATCAAAGATAATTTGTGAGAAAATCAAAGATAATTTGTGAGAAAATCAAAGATAATTTGTGAGAAAATCAAACATTATTTGGTAGAAAATCAAAGGTAATTTGTGAGAAAATCAAAGATAATTTGTGAGAAAATCAAAGATAATTTGTGAGGAAATCAAAGGTAATTTGTGAGAAAATCAAAGATAATTTGTGAGAAAATCAATGGTAATTTGTGAGAAAATCAAAGGTAATTTGTGAGAAAATCAAAGATAATTTGTGAGAAAATCAAAGATAATTTGTGAGAAAATCAAAGATAATTTGTGAGAAAATCAAAGATAAATTGTGAGAAAATCAAAGATAATTTGTGAGAAAATCAAAGATAATTTGTGAGAGAATCAAAGATAATTTGTGAGAAAATTAAAGATAATTTGGTAGAGAATCAAAGATAATTTGTGAGAAAATCAAAAATAATTTGTGAGAAAATCAAAGGTAATTTTTGAGAAAATCAATGGTAATTTGTGAAAAAATCAAAGGTAATTTGTGAGAAAATCAAAGATGATTTGTGAGAAAATCAAAGATAATTTGTGAGAAAATCAAAGATAATTTGGTAGAGAATCAAAGATAATTTGTGAGAAAATCAAAGATAAATTATGAGAAAATCAAAGATAATTTGTGAGAAAATCAAAGATAATTTGGTAGAGAATCAAAGATAATTTGTGAGAAAATCAAAGATAAAATGTGAGAAAATCAAAGATAATTTGTGAGAAAATCAAAGATAAATTGTGAGAAAATCAATGGTAATTTGTGAGAAAATCAAAGGTAATTTGTGAGAAAATCAAAGATAATTTGTGAGAAAATCAAAGATAATTTGTGAGAAAATCAAAGGGAATTTGTGAGAAAATCAAAGATAATTTTGTAGAGAATCAAAGGTAATTTGTGAGAAAATCAAAGATAAATTGTGAGAAAATCAATGGTAATTTGTGAGAAAATCAAAGGTAATTTGTGAGAAAATTAAAGATAATTTGGTAGAGAATCAAAGATAATTTGTGAGAAAATCAAAGGTAATTTGTGAGAAAATCAAAGGTAATTTTTGAGAAAATCAATGGTAATTTGTGAAAAAATCAAAGGGAATTTGTGAGAAAATCAAAGATAATTTGGTAGAGAATCAAAGATAATTTGTGAGAAAATCAAAGATAATTTGGTAGAGAATCAAAGATAATTTGTGAGAAAATCAAAGATAAAATGTGAGAAAATCAAAGATAATTTGTGAGAAAATCAAAGATAAATTGTGAGAAAATCAATGGTAATTTGTGAGAAAATCAAAGGTAATTTGTGAGAAAATCAAAGATAATTTGTGAGAAAATCAAAGATAATTTGTGAGAAAATCAAAGGGAATTTGTGAGAAAATCAAAGATAATTTTGTAGAGAATCAAAGGTAATTTGTGAGAAAATCAAAGATAAATTGTGAGAAAATCAATGGTAATTTGTGAGAAAATCAAAGGTAATTTGTGAGAAAATTAAAGATAATTTGGTAGAGAATCAAAGATAATTTGTGAGAAAATCAAAGGTAATTTGTGAGAAAATCAAAGGTAATTTTTGAGAAAATCAATGGTAATTTGTGAAAAAATCAAAGGTAATTTGTGAGAAAATCAAAGATGATTTGTGAGAAAATCAAAGATAATTTGTTAGAAAATCAAAGATGATTTGTGAGAAAATCAAAGGTAATTTTTGAGAAAATCAATGGTAATTTGTGAAAAAATCAAAGGTAATTTGTGAGAAAATCAAAGATAATTTGGTAGAGAATCAAAGATAATTTGTGAGAAAATCAAAGATAAAATGTGAGAAAATCAAAGATAATTTGTGAGAAAATCAAAGATAAATTGTGAGAAAATCAATGGTAATTTGTGAGAAAATCAAAGATAATTTGTGAGAAAATCAAAGATAATTTGTGAGAAAATCAAAGGTAATTTTTGAGAAAATCAATGGTAATTTGTGAAAAAATCAAAGGTAATTTGTGAGAAAATCAAAGATGATTTGTGAGAAAATCAAAGATAATTTGTGAAAAAATCAAAGATAATTTGGTAGAGAATCAAAGATAATTTGTGAGAAAATCAAAGATAATTTGTGAGAAAATCAAAGATAATTTGTGAGAAAATCAAAGATAATTTGTGAGAAAATCAAACATTATTTGGTAGAAAATCAAAGGTAATTTGTGAGAAAATCAAAGGTAATTTGTGAGAAAATCAAAGATAATTTGTGAGAAAATCAACGGTAATTTGTGAGAAAATCAAAGATAATTTGTGAGAAAATCAAAGGTAATTTGTGAGAAAATCAAAGATAATTTGTGAGAAAATCAAAGATAATTTGTGAGAAAATCAAAGGGAATTTGTGAGAAAATCAAAGATAATTTTGTAGAGAATCAAAGGTAATTTGTGAGAAAATCAATGGTAATTTGTGAGAAAATCAAAGGTAATTTGTGAGAAAATCAAAGATAATTTGTGAGAAAATCAAAGACAATTTGTGAGAAAATCAAAGGGAATTTGTGAGAAAATCAAAGATAATTTTGTAGAGAATCAAAGGTAATTTGTGAGAAAATCAAAGATAATTTGTGAGAAAATCAACGGTAATTTGTGAGAAAATCAAAGATAATTTGTGAGAAAATCAAAGGTAATTTGTGAGAAAATCAAAGATAATTTGTGAGAAAATCAAAGATAATTTGTGAGAAAATCAAAGGGAATTTGTGAGAAAATCAAAGATAATTTTGTAGAGAATCAAAGGTAATTTGTGAGAAAATCAAAGATAATTTGTGAGAAAATCAACGGTAATTTGTGAGAAAATCAAAGATAATTTGTGAGAAAATCAAAGATAATTTGTGAGAAAGTCAAAGGTAATTTGTGAGAAAATCAAAGATAATTTGTGAGAAAATCAAAGATAACTTGTGAGAAAACCAAAGATAATTTGTGAGAAAATTAAAGATAATTTGGTAGAGAATCAAAGATAATTTGTGAGAAAATCAAAGATAATTTGTGAGAAAATCAAAGATAATTTGTGAGAAAATCAAAGGTAATTTGTGAGAAAATCAAAGATAATTTGGTAGAGAATCAAAGGTAATTTGTGAGAAAATCAAAGATAAATTGTGAGAAAATCAAAGATAATTTGTGAGAAAATCAAAGATAAACTGAGAAAATCAAAGATAAATTGTGAGAAAAATCAAAGGTAATTTGGTAGAAAATCACAGATAGTTTGTGAGAAAATCAAAGATAAAATGTGAGAAAATCAAAGATAAATTGTGAGAAAATCAAAGATAATTTGTGAGAAAATCAAAGGTAATCTGGTAGAGAAACAAAGGTAATCTGGTAGAGAATTAAAGGTAATCTGGTTGAGAATCAAAGGTAATCTGGTAGAGAATCAAAAGTAATCTGGTAGAGAATTAAAGGTAATCTGGAAGAGAATCAAAGGTAATCTGGTAGAGAATCAAAGGTAATCTGGTAGAGAATCAAAGGTAATCTGGTAGAGAATTAAAGGTAATCTGGTAGAGAATCAAAGGTAATCTGGTAGAGAATTAAAGGTAATCTGGTAGAGAATCAAAGGTAATCTGGTAGAGAATCAAAGGTAATCTGGTAGAGAATTAAAGGTAATCTGGAAGAGAATCAAAGGGAATCTGGTAGAGAATTAAAGGTAAGTGGGTAGATAATTAAAGGTAATCTGGAAAAGAATCAAAGCACCTGCCGGATGATCAGCTCTCCGTCTCTGAAGCTCTTCATCCCCAGGACGTCGACGATCTTCATGCGCTCGGAGAGCTGAGAGAGAGAGAGACAGAGAGAAAGGGTCATGAAGCGAACGACACAAGCGCAGTGAGGGTCTCGACTCGACACACCTGCAGGGACTTGAGCAGCGGCACGCTCTCGATGAAGTGCTCGTACATCTTCCTCTTCTTGGCATTATTCCTCACGATGAGTCTGTGGAACGTGGCTCTGTCCTGACGGCACAGAATCACAGTGTTTCACAATCACTAGGACTCAGTCATCAATACTCAGTTTTGTTAACGTTTTAGATTATTGTTTTATGAGCAGTGTTGGGCAGTAACGCGTTACTGTAACGCAGTTACTTTCGACAGTAACTAATACTGTAACGCATTACTTTTTAAATAAATTAACTCCGTTACCGTTACCATATGGCGCGTTGTCCGTTACTTTTTAAAATTAATTAGCTGCTGGAGCGGCTGAGAAGTGTGCGCTGTCATTACACAGTACGAGAGCACTGAAGAGACTGCTAGCATTATACAGAGCAAGAGGACACCTGAGGACACATAACAAACTCACTGGCTGAGTTGTTTACGTACACGTGAGGCAGCGCGAGCACGGAGATTACAAGCTGCACGGAGAGCGCTGAGCACTTGATGCGCATTTAAAACACAGACAGCGAAACGGTATGAATACAGAACACTTAAGTACACATTGCCATATCATTATAAAGTAATAAATTTTTTGACTAGATGCTGCATCAGCAGAGAAAGAACAGAAGCTTGCCGTCGAGTCTAAGAGGAATAACAGTAACGGCTAACTTACCTCAAGCGATTAAAGCAATGTGACAAAAACACACGCAGACCTGACCCACATGTTTTATGTCGCAATTGTTACCATCTATTTGCATTAGTTTATATCCAGCTGGTCACTTTTATGCATTCATTAGCCGGCGAAGTCGTATTTTTAAAACTAGTGACGTGATTGATTGCTTACATTGATATGTTCATGCAGCCGACATCAAGTCTAATCAAGTGTTCTAAAATTTAAGCAAATAAAGTGAAAGACTTTACATGTAATATAGGTCTACATTTATGTAATTTTAATGCTCTGGCCTTTGCAGATATTTAAATATGGCCATCTTCTTCAAGCTTGAATCATATAAATGGTAACACTTTACAATAAGATTACAATTTTAGCATTAAATATGGTTAATACATGTTGTAGAAGTATCATTCATTGTTAGATGTATTTGTATCTCCTTAGTTAATGTAGGCCTACTATGAACTAACAAGAATGATCAAGGTACAATTGTATTGCTCAAATATTAATTCATGCAGTAAAAACCACAGTGGTAAAAATGTATAGGCCTACTGTCAGCTGCATGAACATATCAATGTTGAGAAAGCAAACAAGTCACTAGCTTTAAAAATGCTTGTTTTGTTATTTATTTCAGAAATCCTTGATATATTCAGTTTGTGCTAGTCTGACTTAAATAAAATAGTGTTTAAAAATTACTTTCTGTTTAAGTCAGTTTTGTGTTTGTATAGACCATAACGCATTAAAGGGCATTAATGGGAACATTTAAGAACTTTCTTTAAAAAAGTAACTAAAAAGTTACTTTTAACAGTAACGCATTACTTTTTGGTGTAAGTAATCAACAAAGTAATTGAGTTACTTTTTGAATGAAGTAACTAGTAACTGTAACTAGTTACTATTTCTTAGTAACTAGCACAACACTGTTTATGAGCGACAAATTTTGCTAGTATTCTGGAAGCTTGAGTTTGATTCGAGACACGAATGCAGGGCCCTATCATGGGTTTTTTGCTAGCTTCAGCCCGACGATGAGATGAGACTCTGATTGGTTTATTGCATTCATACTCATTCATCAGTACGCAGTGAAGCACAACGTCAGTCTAGAAATTGTACTCAGTTTTGTTATTGTTTTATGAGCAACAAACGTAGCTAGTGTTCTGGATTCGAGACACGAATGCAGTGTTTTTGCTATGCCGAGCTGAAAGTTGGAAAAGGGTTTTGAAAAAATTGTTGAGAAATGTGTGAAGAGCGAAACACAGGAAGCTAAAGCTGCAGAGCAGGAAGTGACCTCACCAGTGCCCACAGTGCCCCCTCCTGAGCGGCCCTGATGGTGGCGGCCCGCGGCGTGTTGTACATGAGGGCGAGTTCACCGAAGCTGCCTTTATTATCATAGCGACCCACACAGCAGCTGACGCCGTCCTTCTGGATCAGGATATCAAACACACCCCTGCAGAGAGACAGACGGGTGTGTGCCAGAGAGACAGACGGGGGTCAGAGAGACAGACGGGTGTCAGAGAGATAGAAGGGCGTGTGAGACAGACGGGTGTGAGAGAGACGTACGGGGGTCAGAGAGTCAGACGGGTTTCAGAGAGACATACGGGTGTCAGAGAGACATACGGCCGTGTGTCAGAGAGACAGACGGGTGTATGCCAGAGAGACAGACGGGGGTCAGAGAGAAATCTGATCTGACATCTTGGCTGATCGCTGATCGATTGCTCCTGTCTGCCTCGCTGCCTGCTGTGTGTTTGTTTGCTTCGAGGCTGAGCCTCGCATTTCTTTGTTTTGAGCCATCATTTACTATCTAGTTGTTTAAACTACTTAATACAGCTTACCCAACATCTCAGATTAACCTTACATCTCTATCTTCCGTTATTGCTAACACAGCACGCTAGTAACTCGCTAACATTAGCCTGCTAACGCGCCACCCGTGCGCTCATTTATATATTTATTTTCTCTCGCCCGCCCGCGCCTTTGAGTTCATAAAGTCCAGGTAAGTAAGAAATCAGTCAACAAACACGGTGAGTAATGTCTTCTTGTCCTGTTATTGTCACCTGTGTCACATGTCATATGTTTAGTATAGCCTTCTCCAATGGCAATATAGTATTTATATGTGATAAATGCAAGGAGACAGTCAGGCTGACGGAGAAGATTTCAGAACTAGAGACACGCATCCAAACTTTAATTGAGGATGGTAAGAATGCTAGATCTTTAGATAGTGTTTTGGATGCGCCTAGCATAGTGAACTAACGTGAAAATAGAGACACCAGCCACCATAGTCACATGTTTGCCGGGAGCCAGAGCGCCTGACATCAAAGCAAATTTAAAAGTGCTGGGTAATGCTAATCGTGAATTCTTTAAGATCATTATTCATGTCGGCACTAATGATGTTCAACTCCGCCAGTCGGAGATCACCAAAATTAATATTAAAGAGGTGTGTGAACTCGCAAGTATGATGTCAGGCACTGTAATTTGCTCTGGCCCCCTTCCTGTACGCTGGAGTGATGAGATAGTTAGCCGATTGGCCTCACTCAATGGTTGGCTGTCGAAGTGGTGTCCGCAGAATAATATAAAATTCATAGACAATTGGAAAAGTTTTTGGGGCAAGCCTGATCTGTTGAAAAGAGATGGTATCCATCCCTCCTGGGCTGGTGCTGCTCTTCTCTCTAGAAATTTGGCTCATAGTCTTAGAGATAAAACATGACAATCTGGGGCTCAGGTCAGGAAGCAGACAGACTGGCTAAACCGACCGTCTGCTAGCGGCCTCACGTCACCAAGATCAGATAAATCCCATCACATAGAGCCTCTTTCACCTAGATATCATCATATAGAGACTATGTCTGTTCCCCGAATTTGGAAATCCAAAAAACGTCAGGTTAAAAATTTAATTGATGTTCAACAAATAAAAAACAGATATAATACAGATGAGCAAATGATAAAGTTTGGTTGCTGAATATTCGATCCCTTACTTCAAAATCTCTCATAGTAAATTATATGATTTCAGATTATAATCTTGATATGCTGTGTTTGACAGAAACCTGGCTAAAACCAAACGATTACATTATTTTAAATGAGTCAACCCCACAAGATTACAGTTATAAACATGAACCTCGTCTGAAAGGCAAAGGGGGAGGTGTTGCTGTAATTTATAGTAATATTTTCAAAACCACTAAGAAATCTAGCTTTAAATATACTTCTTTTGAAGTATTGGTGCTTAATGTAAAAATATATAGTGTAAACGATAAATCACATTTGAGAATTATGCTGGCTACTATATACAGGCCACCAGGGCACCATAAAGATTTTATCAAAGAATTTGCGGACTTTCTATCAGAATTAGTATTGGCTGCAGATAAAGTACTAATTGTTGGTGATTTTAATATACATGTAGATAATGAAAAAGATGCATTGGGATTGGCATTTAAAGATATTGTAAACTCAATTGGAGTTAGACAACACGTGTCAGGACCTACTCATTGTCGTAATCATACTCTAGATCTAATATTATCACATGGAATAGATGTTGATGCCACTGAAATTCTGCAGCAGAGCGATGACATCTCAGATCATTATCTAGTCTCATGTAAATTACATTTAGCCAAGGCTGCAAAGCCGACTCCGTGTTATAAATACGTTAGACCTATAACTTCTGCCACTAAAGATTGCTTTATCAATAATCTTCCTAATCAGTTTCATCATCTCAGCATCCCGGATAGCTTAGAAGAACTTGATATTGCAACAGAAACGTTTAACTCTCTCTTTTCCAGCACTTTAGACGCAGTTGCTCCGTTGCGCTTAAAGAAGATTAAAGAAAATATTCCAACGCCGTGGTACAGCGAGCACACCCGGGCCCTTAAGAGAGCAGCCAGAAAAATTGAGCGCAACTGGAAGAAAACTAAACTAGAGGTATTTCGGATTTCGTGGAAAGAAAGCTCGATTGCTTACAGAGAGGCTTTAAAAGCTGCTAGATCTGCTTATTTTTCAAACCTATTAGAAGAAAATAAACATAATCCAAGGTATTTATTTGAAACAGTGGCTAAACTAACGAAAAAGAAAGCTTCAAGCTCAGAAGTGTCCATGCAACACAGCAGGTATGACTTTATGAACTTCTTCACTTATAAGATTGATAATATCGGGGACAAAATTATAACTATGTAACCGTCTACCACAGTATCGCGTCAGGAAGTGCATTGTAGTCTCCCTGAGGAAAAATTTGATTCATTTGTTGCTATAGGAGAGGAAGAATTCTGCAAACTCGTTGTAGTGATAATCAGATAGGTAGTCGAGCCAGCTCTGGTATGTGGAGTAAATTAACTAGATTTAATTTACAAAAGTTCCCCTCCCTTTCTTCCATTCGGTGAAAGAAAGGGAATAGTGTTTTGAATTGATTAAATCATTGACTCCGATCCGCACATGCAGCGTTTTTCTCTAATGAATAAAGAAATGCTTTGTTAGGACATGTGACCCAAAAGGACATGTGACTCGAGACGACGGAAGAGAACAGGCCTTAAGGGGTCTCCCCTGATTTGATCACCTCACAAACAGAAGATTGTGTAGTGAGGAGCTCCGGCTCACTCATTACACAAAGCAGCCTGAACTCTGAAGAACAATCACATACACACACACACATGCTTTAACGTACACTCATACACGAACTTTGAATATTAAAACTTAGCATATAAGCATGTCATATTTCATGTGTGTTTCCCAGTTTATAGTCACTTTGTGTATGACGTGTGTTTGAAGGAAGGGACTTGCATTGAAGGAACTAAATGCTTATAATATGCATATCTCTGTATTCCGATAATCTTCATGTGACGTGTTTGATATGTCTGTAATTCCCTCAATCTAACGGAGCCGAATTCCGATAGCATAATGAAGTAAGGTGCATTATTTTACACATTTCATATTTCAGGAGCCGAACGGCTCAAGTGTAATCTCCTCATGACTCAGTGGGCAATTCCCCACAGGACAAAGAGAACTGTGTCCGCTTCAGATCCGCGGACGGTCATGTGTCAAACAGGGGCGTGAACCCTCCTCTCCATAAGGGACACAGAAGAGCGCTTACGTTGCTAGAGAGCTTTTTCCCTGTGAGAGGTTTCCGGTTCCATGGCTCCTTAGGGAGCTTTCTCCGTTTTCTTTAATCGTTATTTATTTTTGTCTTCGGACCTTTTCTTACGTTTAGTTTCAGTGAAATGAACGTAATCGGCAACTTCAACTTTAAAGAGACTCTTTGAACCTTCAGCGACCACGTTCGCCCGGAAGAGCTGACAAAGCACGCACCCGCTCTTAAGGACACACACGCAAGACGCGGTTCTCCTCGGCAACACAAAGAGAACAATTGTGCAACTCTCACTCTCCTATCCCTGCATCGGTCCCCGGTTCATTTCTTCTCGCGAGGAAAATGAACCCAGCCCGACCACAGCTGGCAAGCTTCACCTCCAAGGACATTCAAACATGCCGCGCTCACGCGCGCTGGACGAACCCGAACGCTCAGCATCCACATGACCGATAGAGACACACCCACCCATCCAAAGGAGCTTTACCGGTGCAAGTACCTGTTTTACTATGCTTTCAAGGGTTAAGATCTGTTGATTTTTGTTGTCTCAAAGGTTCTGTGTCTGTGATGAATTTTGCAAAACTCATGATCTTTCCAGGTCTGCTTTATTTCTCCCTCTCTGTCTAGCTCACATGATCTTTCGATCAGACCACTCTCTCTCTCTCTCTCTCTCAATCTCTCTCTCTCGTTGTTATTTGTTTGTTTCGTTAGTTTTACTGTTAATGTACATATATGTATCCCGGGGTTTTTAATGTAGAATTCTGTATCCGTAGTTTCAATTATTAAAACCATATTCTTGATTGCTTTCTGTCTAAGAGCTTATATTACAAGTCAATGAAATTATGATCTTATAGCTACAAAGCTTTACAAGTTGTTACGATTTCAGTAACGTAAATTTTATAAGCACAAGAAAATTAATGTTCACGGCCGGAACATTGAGATTTCTTGGAGTTTATAAAAAGGGATAACTTTGTTGAGAAGTTGGTAAGTTAATCTTACGGCTGTTTGCTGGACAAACCGAGTGTTTGATAACTAAATTAATATATGAAGTTATCTCATATAATCGATCTGTAATGAGACCATTGATGTATGAATGAGGAATTATAATTCGTTATGATGTATCATTCATATATTCGATCGCTCTATTTTCAATTTCGGTAATTTAACTGCAACATGCAAGATAATAATCATATCCATGATTAATTATGAAAATTTCCTATGAATAATTTGAGCTAATTAAGGCAAAAGTCATTGTTGCTACATCGTTAATTCATCTAAATCGACAACTTGTATGTTAGATCCTATACCGACTAAGCTACTGAAAGAGATGTTTCCAGAGGTCATATATCCTCTTCTTAATATCATTAATTCATCTTTGTCTCTAGGATACGTACCAAAAACCTTTAAACTGGCTATGATAAAACCGCTTGTTAAAAAAACACAACTTGATCCTACAGAATTAGTTAATTACAGGCCGATCTCGAATCTGCCTTTTCTGTCAAAGATATTAGAAAAAGCAGTATCTTCACAACTATGTTCCTTTCTAGAAAGAAATGATATCTGCGAGGATTTTCAGTCCGGATTTAGACCGTACCATAGCACTGAGACCGCTCTCATTAGAGTCACAAATGATTTGCTCTTATCATCCGATCGTGGTTGTATCTCTCTATTAGTGTTACTCGATCTTAGTGCTGCATTTGACACCATTGACCACAACATTCTTTTAAATAGACTAGAAAACTATGTTGGCATTAGTGGAATTGCACTAGCATGGTTTAAATCATACTTAACTGACCGTTATCAGTTTGTAGCAGTAAATGAAGAGATGTCTTATCGATCACAAGTTCAGTATGGCGTACCACAAGGCTCAGTACTAGGACCGCTGCTGTTCACTCTGTACATGCTACCATTAGGAGATATCATTAGGAAACATGGAGTTAGCTTTCACTGTTATGCCGATGATACTCAGCTGTATATTTCTTCAAAACCCAACGAAACTTACCAATTCACAAAATTAACGGAATGCATAGCTGATATAAAAAACTGTATGACTAGTAATTTCCTACTACTAAATTCTGAAAAGACAGAGATTCTAATTATTGGACAAAAAACTTCCACACGTAATAACCCAGAATAACTGTCTAACACTTGATGGCTGCTCTGTCAAGTCTTCGTCGTCGGTTAGGAACCTGGGTGTGCTCTTTGATACCAACCTTTCTTTTGAAAGCCACGTGTCTAGTATCTGTAAAACTGCATTTTTCCATCTTAAAAATATATATAAAATACGCCATATGCTCTCATTGGGAAATGCGGAACAATTAGTTCATGCGTTCATGACCTCAAGGCTAGATTATTGTAATGATCTACTGGGTGGTTGCCCTGCACGCTTAATAAATAAACTACAGCTAGTTCAAAACGCCGCAGCTCGAGTTCTTACCAGAACCAGGAAATATGACCATATTAGCCCGGTTCTGTCAACACTGCATTGGCTCCCTATTAAACATCGTATAAATTTAAAAATATTGTTGATTACCTACAAAGCACTAAATGGTTTAGCTACGCAGTACTTGAGCGAGCTCTTAACGCATTATAGTCCTTCACGTCTATTGCGATGTCAAAACTCCGGCCAGTTGATAATACCTAGAATATCTAAATCGACTGCAGGCGGTAGATCCTTTTCCTATTTAGCACCAAAACTTTGGAACAGTCTTCCTACCATTGTCCGGGAAGCAGACACACTCTGTCAGTTCAAAGCTAGACTAAAAACACATCTCTTTGACCTAGCATACACATAATACATTATAGACTTCTATAATTCAATGTTAGGCTGCATAGATTAGGTCAGCCGGAACTGGGAACACTTCCCTTAAATCTTGATGTACTCGCTACATCATAAGAAGAATGGCATCTACGCTAATATTAGTGTCTTTGTTTATCCAGAGGTTTTCCCGCAGCCTGCCGGATCTAGGCCGTGTCCAGATCTGACGAAGGAGATCCGCCTGGACCCGATGACAATGCAGTGCTGAAGTGTCCACTATCCTCTCCCTATGGAGGATCCCTTTCCCATTCTACAGATAAAGCGTTGTGAATTCCGGCTCGCGTACCCCGAAGTGATCAAATAAAACTAAATTCTGTCCCAAATGTATAGGCAAGACAAGTAGTTTGTTTAGGCTGGGTTGTATGGAATTACAAACCTGCGCACATATTTTCAAAAGCACATAAATAGAATCAATTCTGAATGAGCATGTGAACGCCGTCAGCGTTAATCACAGGTTCGCGTTTAAAGTCTGATCATTTCAATGGAGGTGAATCAATCAAAGTTAACTTTAGCTGGAAATAACATTATTCAAGAACTGCTATAATGCCAAAACAATCTGTTACCTTAAATTATGTTTATCTCTGTAAAGCTGCTTTGAAACAATCCATTGTTAAAAGCGCTATATAAATGAAGATGACTTGACTTGACATACGGGTGTCAGAGAGACAGACGGGGGTCAGAGAGACAGACAGGTGTCAGAGAGACAGCAGAGGATCGTCTTACCTCACGATGACGTAGAAGTTATCGCCATCGTCCCCCTGATTGATGATGCTGTCGTGTGGTTTGACCAGCACCTCAAACATGCTGTCTAACACCTCAGTGAACTGATCCTGAGACAGACAGACAGGCAGGCGTCACACATGCGCTGGTGTCGCGCGTGTCCAGTGTGTGAAGGCTGATATTCACCTGCTCCAGTGTTTTGAACAGTAGTATGTCCCTGCAGGCCTCCTGCAGACGCTGACGCTGAGCCTCTGTTTTATAGTGAATCACCTTCGACTCGCCGGCCTCATCTTCGTCTTCATCAGGGTTATAAGCCTCCGCACACACTGAGGAACACAATCAGTGTCTCACACACGACTAACAGCTCAAGACACGACAGGGCTTCATTAAAACACACATTCATGAGGAAAGTGACTCAGTATCTCAATTTAAGCCCGGTAATGTGTATTGGGTGTCTATGTGGACAATTGCTCTCTGCCCGTCAAAGAGAAAAAACTGGTGGATTTGTGCCTACTACAAACCAGGCGCTCAATTGCCCTTTGCTGGAAGAATACAAGTTGTCCTTCCCTTGGATTTTGGCTGAAAATCCAGTTTGGCCCTTGAGCTTAAATATGTGATCAAGGGGAAGTCTTCTGAATTTTACAAAATTTGTGAGATGTTCTTGAGATTTAAGGAGGAGATATTACAGAGGCTATAGATGTGTGAAGTTGTAGTATATGCTTAATGCTGAACAGGAGTGTGTGATTTAAAGCACTGTATGTTTAAGGATTTTTTTTTTTTTTTTTTTTACGACTGCCAGGGTTATTGTAGAGGGGGAGGGATTTGAGTAAGTTATGTTTATATTTAAGTGTATGTTATGTTCTTTTGTTAAATGTGTTGTAAAATTCAATTAAAATATGTTCGGGAAAAAAAATATAATTTTACTGAAATAATTTTACTTATTTTACTGAAATAAAACTAAATACAAATAAGCATAACTTATTTTATTTCAGCTAGTGGGCAAGGCAACATTTCCTATTTCCAGTTAGTATTCCTTGAAGTACTAAAATAACTAAAACTAATAAATAAACTTATTGCCAAAAAAAAAAAAAAAAAAAGTATGAAATCAAAAAGTATAAAATTTAACACATTCAAATTGAAAAAAAAAAAAACTATAATAATATCTCAATGGTACTAAAAAATCCTGACACACACGGAGAAACACTTTACCTGATACCCGTCTGTTGCATTTACTGGGAGGAGGAGCTGCAGAGAGAGAGAGAGAGAGAGAGAGAGAGAGACATACAGATAGATAGATAGATAGATAGATAGATAGATAGATAGATAGATAGATAGATAGATAGATAGATAGATAGACAGACAGACAGATAGACACAGACATACAAAACACAGACAAAACAGACAGAAAAAATATGAAAATTTAATAGAGAGAGAGAGATAGACATACAGATGGATGGATAGATAAAACACAGACAAAACACAGATAGACAGACAGAAAAAATATGAAAATTGAATAGAGAGAGAGAGAGAGAGAGAAATAAGGGTCACTGTCTCATACAATCATTGAAAAAGAAACATTGAAAAACATTAAAAACATTGCCAGTGCCCATCATCTACAGACTGAGTTTACCATGTTCTGAGTCTCTGACACATCTGGTCATATTTCATCAGCATATACTGAGAGCTGACATCACAACTAACAACTGTGAGAAGTAAAGGAGTATGTAAACAACCTTTGATCACGCTCGACAAAAGTCTGGAAGTTTCAAATAGTTTATCGCCAGATAGTGGTGTGAAATGTTGAACACATTTTCTTGTTTGTTACACTGTTAAATTTAAGTTATGTTATAAAATGTTCTTCTATTATTTGGATGTTTGCTTGTTTTTTAATTATTATTCTATGTATTTTCCG
Organism: Tiaroga cobitis; assembly: GCA_030578255.1. NCBI lineage: Eukaryota > Metazoa > Chordata > Actinopteri > Cypriniformes > Leuciscidae > Tiaroga > Tiaroga cobitis. The sequence goes on from CM060612.1 coordinate 30,308,939, forward strand.
AGCTAAATACTGTATTATTTACAGTCATGCCAATTAAGCAATTTCGAATTGAATTGATAGACAGTCACGCATCAGTTCATTACTTTATAAGTCCCACCTTTGAAAGTGAAATCATCTGGAAAGTCATCTTCCTCCTCCTCCTCCTCCTCCTCCTCCTTCTCTTCTCTGTGTTCCTCCTTCTCCTCCTCCTCCTTCTCTTCTCTGTGTTCCTCCTCTTCCCCCTTCTCTTCTCTGTGTTCCTCCTCCTCCTCGTCGGTGGGAGCAGAGTCCTGGTCGAAGGCCACTCCGCGGGTCACCGGGGATCTGCTCCTGATCGTGAAGCTCCTGCGCTCCTTCAGGCGGGTGAAGTGCTGAACCGCGAACTCCAGCAGGTCCACGGGCCTCTGCTTCAGAACCTCCAGGGTGTATCCCTTCAGGAGATCCGTCAATCCCGCGGGAACATCCACACTCATCCTCACACTCATCCTGACGCCTCAGCGGTCAATAATCACACACATCTAACCCTGATCCACAGCACAACTCCCGCTGTCTCTGCATCACAGGAGCTCGTCTGAACTGGTTTCACTGGGATCTTCCCTGAGGACAGAACCATCGACTCCTGACGCATCGACACTGACCATCGCAGCGGAAAATATTGACTGGCCATATTAGCCCGGTTCTGTCAACACTGCATTGGCTCCCTATTAAACATCGTATACATTTTATAATATTGTTGATTACCTACAAAGCACCAAATGGTTTAGCTCCAGTACTTGAGCGAGCTCTTAACGTATTATAGTCCTTCACGTCTATTGCGATCTCAAAACTCCGGCCAGTTGATAATACCTAGAATATCTAAATCGACTGCAGGCGGTAGATCCTTTTCCTATTTAGCACCAAAACTTTGGAACAGTCTTCCTACCATTGTCCGGGAAGCAGACACACTCTGTCAGTTCAAAGCTAGACTAAAAACACATCTCTTTGACCTAGCATACACATAATACACTATAGACTTCTATAATTCAATGTTAGGCTGCATAGATTAGGTCAGCCGGAACTGGGAACACTTCCCTTAAATCTTGATGTACTCGCTACATCATAAGAAGAATGGCATCTACGCTAATATTAGTGTCTTTGTTTATCCCGAGG